>JANKYE010000224.1:33560785-33574882 GCA_032467995.1 Erythroxylum dillonii
CAGGATTATGACTTTGAAAACAACAAAAGAAGTTTGGGATTATCTGAAGGAAGAGTATGCTGGAGATGAAAGGGTACAAGGCATCCAAGCTGTCAATTTAATAAGGGAGTTTGAGCTATAAAAAATGAAGGAGTCTGAGACGGCTAAAGAATACTCTGACAGATTGCTCGACATCGATAACAAAGTAAAGTTACTTGGCACCGTATTTGATGATTCTAGAATTGTTCAAAAAAATTTAGTTACAGTGCCAAAAAAATATGAAGCATTAATAACCACTCTGAAGAATACGAGGGATTTGTCAAAAATTACCTTGGCAGAGTTATTGAACTCTTTGCAGACTCAAGAGCATAGGCAGTCTATGAGATAAAATGGATTTGTCGAGGGAGCCCTTCCAGTTAAGCACCATGATGAAAAAAAGAATGATAAGAGGAAGAACTTCAGAAAGAATCAAGCCAGTTCAAATGGTAAACACATTATAAACAACTACAATTCGAGTAAAGGCGGAAACTCAAAGGGAAATTATCCTCCTTGCCAACACTTTGGAAAAATAGTTCATCCACCGTTCAAATGTTGGAAAAGGCCTGCTGAAAAGTGTTGAAAATGTAACCAATTTGGACATGAGGTTGTAATTTGCAAAAGCAAGAAGCAAGAAGCAAGAAGCAGATGCCCAAGTTGCTGATCAGGATGAAGAAGATCATATTTTTATGGCAACATGTTTTTCCACCAAGTAAACTTCAGACTGTTGGTTGATTGACAGTAGTTATACAAATCACATGACATTTGACATAACTCTCTTTAAGGATTTGAAACCTACTAGAATCACAAAGGTCAGAATAGGGAATGGCAGCTATATTCTAGCAAAAGGAAAAGGAACCATTGCAATTACAACAAGCTCAGGTACAAAAACAATTTCTGATGTTCTTTACGTACCTAATATTGACCAAAATTTGTTAAGTGTGAGCCAGTTACTTGAAAAAGGAATCAAAGTATACTTTGAAGATTGACGTTGTGTCATTTATAATGCTACTGGAGAGCAGATTGTACGAGTTAAAATGAGAGGCAAAAGCTTCTCATTTGATCCAACCGAGGAGGAGCAAACAGCCTATCCAACGGAAACAAACATCACTAAAATTTGGCACAAGAGACTTGGCCATTGTCATCTTCAACGCATGTTAGAGATGAAGGAAAAGGATATGATAAGAGACTTGTCGATGCTTGCTGATCATTTGCCAAATTACCATGCTTGTCAGTTTGGTAAACAAAATAGGTTGCCTTTTCCTAAATCAACTAGGAGGGCCTCACAAAAGCTGCAATTATTTCATACGGATGTTGCAGGACCTCAAAGAACTCCATCTCTACAAGGTAGTCTCTACTTTATTCTGTTTATTGATGATTTCATAAGGATGTGTTGGATTTTTTTTCCTTAAAATACAAGTCAAAGGTGGCTGGAGTTTTCTAGATTTGGAACATAATACACCTCGTCACAATTCAATTCTTTTTGCGAAGAAGCTGGTATCAAACATCAATTCATGACTCCTTACATGCCACAACAAAACGGAGTTAGTGAAAGGAGGAACAAATATGTAATGGAGATGGTGAGATGTATGCTGCATGAGAAAGATTTGCCTAAAAAGTTTTAGCCAGAGGTTGCTAATACAGTTGTATTTCTACAAAATCGACTTCCGAGCAAGGCATTGAAGGATAGAACTCCATTCAAGGCTTGGTATAGTTATAAACCTTCCCTAAAATTTCTTAAAGTGTTTGGTTGCGTATGTTTTGTTTTTGTTCCACAAAATAAGCACGACAAACTTGACAAGAAAGCTACTCTGGATATTTTTGCGGGTTACAGCTTAGTTTTGAAAGCCTACAACGTGTATCATCCACAAACAAGAAAGATGACTATTACTATAGATGTTTACTTCAATGAAGAGGAGCAACGGGATTGGAATGACTCACCAGGACTCCTACAAGAGTTTAATTTTCCTGAAGAGCAAGTCAAAGAACAGTGGCTAAATGAATTGGTAGATAATCCACCAATTAGAGGAACAAGGTTGCTCTCAGAAATATATCAGAGATGTAACGTGGCAGTGTGTGAACCTACTAGACATGAAGAAGCTCTTAGAGATCCGAAATGGAAAAAAGTTATGAAGGAGGAGATGTCAATGATTCAGAAGAATAAAACATGGGAATTAGTTAACAAACCTGTAGGCAGAAAAATCATTGGAGTGAGGTGGGTTTTCAGAACGAAGCTCAACACAGATAGCTCCATCAACAAATACAAGGCCAGACTTGTCGTTAAAGGTTATGCCTAGATTTTTGGTGTTGATTACTCCAACACCTTTGCTCCCTTTGCTCGATTGGACACAATTAGAATGTTGCTAGCCATCTCAACACAAAAAGGTTAGAAAGTGTTTCAATTAGATGTCAAATATGCTTTTTTAAATGGTTTTCTGCAGGAAGAAATATATGTGGATCAACTGGCTGGATTTGTTGTACAAGGAGAAGAACATAAAGTCTACTTACTCAAGAAGGCTCTCTACAGATTAAAACAAGCGCCTAGGGCCTGATATAGCAGAATAAATGATCATTTGCAGAGCTTAGACTTCATAAAAATCTTATCTGAGGCAACTCTTTATGTTAAACATAAGGACAATGATGTTCTTATATAGTTTCTCTTTATGTTGATGATTTCTTAGTGACAGGAAATAATACTTTGTTGGTTAAGGAATTTAAACAAGAAATGAAGCAGGTTTTCGAAATAACAAAACTTAGCCTCATAAACTATTTTCTTGGGATGAAAATTAGACAAAGCCAAAATGAAATGTTCATCTGTCAAAAGAAGTATGCAAAAGAAATTTTGAAGAAATTTCATATAAACAAGTGCAAAGCAGTAAGCACTCCCATGAATCAAAAAGAGAAGCTGAGCAAGGAAGATGGAGCTGATAAAGTTGATGAAGGTTATTATAGAAGTTTGGTTGGATGCCTAATGTATCTCACTGCCACAAGACCTGAGTTACATTTAACTGCAACAAAAAGAGTGTTATGGTATATCAGAGATACAATTGATTATGGCATTAAGTTTGAAAAATGTGAAATTTTCAAGCTATGTGGATTCTCAATTAGTGACTGGGATGGTTCCATTAGTGACATGAAAAGTACCTCAGGATACTGTTTCAGTTTCAGTTTAGGGGATTTCTCTTGGTGCTCGAAGAAACAAGAAATTGTTGCGCAATCTACTGCAGAAGCTGAATTTGTTGCAGTAACAATAGCTGTTAATCAAGCTTTATGGTTGAAAAATCTTCTATGTGATTTGAACATAGAGCAAAAGAATGAAGTAGAGATTTTTGTTGACAATCAGGCAATCATTGCAATTTCTCATAATCCAATATTTCCTGAAAAGACAAAGCACTTCAACATTAAGCTTTTTTTTTCTTGAGGGAAGTGCAGCAGAATGGAGATGCAACTCTAATTTACTGCAAAATTGAAGATCAGTTAGCTGAACTATTTACAAAGCCACTTCCAGTTAGCAAGTTCGACCTTCTAAGGTAGACAATTGGAGTGTGCTATTCAAAAGCAAGGGGGAGTGTTAGACATATGCTTTTGGACTTCGCATGAGTCTCATTTATCTTTTGAATTTTTAATCTAGATATTTTCTTTTCTTAGTCAAAAGTAGTTAGAATTTGACATGTTCTTTAGCAAGTCAGTAAGTGTTAAACGTGCTACATATCACTATTTGAATTGCTTTAATTTAGGCGAAAGTTTTTACTTTATTGTTATTTTAAGCAATATAAAATGTAAAGGTTGTTTATGAATAAAAGTACTCATTTACAAAAAGTATTCTTTCTTTTCTCTACATTACCGTCTTTACAACACTGACTCTACTTCTTTTTAGTTAAAGACTTGCTTTGAGTCAATGTTTTCTTTTTTTATATATAAAACCAATAGATTCTAACTGTTCTCCAAGTTTTGATGTCTATATATAACTCATTTGAGTCTTGCTTCTCAGATATAGGAAGAGACACTTTGAGAATGAAAGAGTATCTTTTGTATACTTTGAGAAAAGTAATAAAGGTTAACAGTTTGTTGTATCTCTTTCTTGCTTTATTGTAACCTTTACTATTCTATTGTTTTTATTGTTTTCTTGCTAGTGTGAGAGTAAAACACTGCAAGGGTTATGAGGCGTTCGAGAATAAGATTGTTGGTCGACGATCACATGGGAATTGAAGGCTAGGAAACAATGAACAAGATTATTGAACGAGATTGCTGAGTCTTGCTTAAACAGACCTGAGTAAAATTATCGTGCAAAGGAGTAGGCACCACTTATGGATAAGTTCAATATTTAAGAAGACTTTTGTAACAATAGTCATAATTTTCCATCAGCTCTGGAACGACGGTAATGTCTTCAATTGCTTGAGAAGAGAAGATTTTACTTTTCTGATGATTTCAGAAGATACAATAAAATACAATGCAAGTTCATAAGAAAAGTACAAATCATTTTCCGTTACCACTCTTTGCTACAAAAATGGAGGCAAATTCAACTTACAAGTACATGACTAACGACTTTATTACTATTTCTTGGAAGACGAAAGTCTTCAGTTTACAAATTTTCCATAATTAGAAAATTTAAGCAGAAAGATCATACCAGCTCTTTTGCTCTAGCCATTCACAGATTGTCAACATTTTGGTTCTGTGGTAGGTGAACCAATAAATATTTAAACTTGGAAGCAAATCATGGAACCTGTAGAGGGACCACTCCGTTTTGCTACGGGTCCAGTTTCTTTTGTTGACTGCTTTAACGCCGATATCAACTCAAACATTTGTAATTGTGATTATTTGTCTTTGACAAACATTGATATACCAACCTAATTCGTTCACTAATAAGGTTAAGCCAAGAAAGGTTTGATGCCCTTTAGTGAACAGGAAGTAATAAACAAAACCAGCTTGGATAACGAAATGATACTTTAAGACCACATGTTGAAGAGATTGTAAGCCAAATCTCTTTTAATCTTCAAATCTGGAAGGTCAGAGGTGACAAATCAAAAAGTTGCAACCCTTATTATCAACTGTGTTATGTTTTAATTACATCGTTCATATATAAACACCTCCTTTTGATGCGTTCCCATGCTGATTTAGCGACCTATAAGTCAATATAATCTGAATTTAGAATGACTTTCACGTTAATCTAGATGCTTCTTGACAGTTGACAGTATAACAGCGGATGAACAGTGGACTCCAATCTATACTTTTAGGCTTCATCTTTATCATCTTGGATGTCACATCCACTAAAATATTGATATGGGTTGTGACATATAAATGATGCTCTTTCTTAAAATATTGATATGGGTTGTGAAATATGAATGATGCTCTTTCTTTATCATAGATTTTCTGAGTCGGTCCTTCCTGCTGCTTTTGTACCCCACCATCACCAACCTTATTCATCATTCTATGCATGACCTTCTACTCATCTTCTGATGGGTTGTTAAACCAGTTAACCTGTGCCACCAACAATGGCAGTAACTTGGTTTATAAGTCGAAAAGGTCCCTCATATAACATCATGTTATGTGTAAATGTGATTGAGGCTAGATAGTTTAATGGTTTGTTATCACTTATCTCTACCTAAGATCATAATATTTTTCATTGAAACCTAACTTATAATTATCAGGGGAAATGATTAAATCAAAAATCAAAACTTTACTGGAATTATTTAATAACTTTCTTAACTAAGATCGTGACTGATCATTTGATATAAATGCCAGTGATGATTTGTCCCTAGATTATGCGGGTAGGGTGGCGTATTCATCTCTTATTTGACTCAGTCTCGTTGAACTATGGAAGGACACACTCAAGAACGCAAGATAATTAATAGTTTGATGTTTGCTGTTTAAACTTGATGTTTGTGCATCATTCAAAACACCAAACAAATGGCTGAAGAAATAAAAATTGAAGTGGTGACGGAAGCAGAGGATGGCACTCACCCCACTTGGATTCAACTACCACGCTCAGGGACCCATTGCTGAGATGTCATGTTCCAGCACTGCCAAGTTAGCTTTTGCTTCCTCGTCTATCATCCCAATCGTTGTTGTCTGTGTATATATACACCTCCTCATAGTGCTTGCTTTATGTAGTGTCCACACGCTCATCGACAACATATCTTGTTTTTGCCATCAGTCACCGGGAAAATGGGTACCCTTGCAACTGAAAGAACAATTGTTGGATGGGCAGCGAAAGACCCATCTGGAATCCTATCTCCATATACCTATACGCTCAGGTTTTCCCACGTTTTGATACTCTTAGGATCGATGATCTTATATATTGATACGTATACATGTATAGTAAGTAGCACTATTGATGTGTCGTTTCTTATTCTTATGATGCTTTTTCTGGATAAATTGTGTTTTTGTGTAGAGACACAGGTCCTGAGGATATTTATATCAAGGTTATGTGCTGTGGAGTATGCCACAGTGATATTCACCAAGTCAAGAATGATCTTGGCATGTCACACTATCCCATGGTCCCTGGGTACTACTCTTTAGACTCTTGTTTTAGGACAGTGTCTGAACACTTACTCTCTTTAGCTTTGTTGTTTTTCATCAGCAATTCTACCCTTTTTTCACTTTCTGATTGTATTACCTGGTTTTATGGACCAATAGCCATGAAGTTGTGGGTGAGGTGTTGGAGGTGGGATCAGATGTGCCTGGTTTCAAGGTCGGAGACATCGTTGGTGTCGGCCTTGTGGTAGGCTGCTGCAGACAGTGCAGACCATGCAAATCGGACAATGAACAATACTGCAGCAAGAAAATCTGGTCGTACAATGATGTCTACACTGATGGTAAACCAACGCAAGGCGGTTTCGCTGAATCCATGGTCGTCCATCAGAAGTAAAAATCCAAACTTTCCCATTTTCCCCTTCACAGCTTGCATAAATTTGTCTGTCATTCAAATAAATATCTTGAATAGTTTTACTGTTCTGAGAGGAGAAATGAAGAGGATGAAACCCATCACAGAAGAATTGTTGGTTTTTCATTAAACTGAGTGGACAAGAAAAAACTTGTAGTCTTATTAATGAAGGTTTGACCTTTACTTAGGTTTGTGGTGAAGATACCAGATGGGATGTCACCAGAGCAAGCAGCGCCTCTACTTTGTGCTGGGGTAACAATTTACAGCCCATTAAAGCACTTTGGATTGATGGAAAGTGGACTAAGAGGAGCTATATTAGGGCTTGGAGGAGTTGGGCACATGGGAGTGAAGATAGCCAAGGCAATGGGACACCATATTACAGTGATTAGCTCTTCTGATAAGAAAAGAGAGGAGGCTTTGGAGCATCTTGGTGCTGATGAGTACTTGGTCAGCTCAGATGCATCTAGAATGCAAGAATTTGCTGACTCTCTAGATTATATCATTGACACTGTGCCTGTCTTCCACCCTCTTGAGCCTTACCTTCCTTTGTTGAAACTTGATGGGAAGCTGATCTTGTTGGGTGTTATCAATACCCCTCTCCAGTTCGTTACACCTATGGTCATGCTTGGTGAGTTTCTCTCTTCTCATTCATTTTGCTTGGAAATTCCAGTCTGCTTTCTTGTTACAGATTACTGTACTTTGTTATTAGATGGCCGCCGAAACCTTGTTGTTCTTTGATATCTGATTATGATTTGTTGGTGATCTTTAATAGGGAGAAAATCAATCACGGGGAGCTTCATTGGAAGCATGAAAGAAACAGAGGAAATGCTTGAGTTCTGCAACGAAAAGGGCTTGAGCTCCACGATTGAGGTGGTGAAAATGGACTATATAAACACTGCTATTGAAAGGCTGGAGAAAAATGACGTGAGGTATAGGTTTGTCGTCGACGTTGCTGGTAGCAAGCTCGATCCATGAACAAAGTTTATCTATCAATTCTTACCAGAATTGATACAAACTACACAGTCAAATTAGAAGTGTGAAAGGGTTAATATTCTATCTTTTTGTACTTGTTTTTCACCGAAGATTGATGGTTTATGTTCTAATTATACAAAGTTCAATATCTTGTGAATGTACTGTTTGTGACAATAAAGGATGCTTGTTTTTCCAATTTTCATTTACAGGGCAGCCTGTTTTTATGTTGACTTGATAATATCTTGGAGAAGGTAATCGGTGTATGAATTTAATAGGTGGGATTAGTTTGACTGTAAGTGTCGGGTTTCATAAGAAAACAGACAATATTTGGAATGGAATCTTGTCTTGCACCAGGCTTACGTTCTTTACTTTTCCTGCAAAAACTGGCTAAACAATTTATTACACAAAACAGTACGACATTACCTCTTCCAGAAAATATTATAAAAAGCATAGACAAGGAAACTTTCCCAACTTCAGAAATCTGTTAACTAATATCTTGCTTTCTAATGCATATGCCTGGTGTCAAGTGCAATGCATGAGTGCCAGATTTGTAATTGTCGTTTCAAAGGAAAAATGGGGTTGGGATGAGATCAGATTCTCTGTCTAATGTTATGGTGTTTTATTGTGTCCAATAAATTTCAGTCATTTATTTATGTAGGTTCCGCATGAAACCCGCGTGAGGCCCACAAAATAAATGGCTAAAATTTCATGATACAGAATAAGACAAAGTAAAACTGGACAGAAGATCTAGACTCGGTTGGAATGGGATAGCGACAAGAACCTGTCAAAAAATCTTGATCATGGTAATGAAATAGTTAGTTGCTTTGTCGGGAGGCACAGAAGATGGTTTTCGAGTTCCGTACAAGTATCGAACTATGAGTTTGGTCGGTCGTCAAATTTCTCCAACAACCATCTTCGTCAAAATTGCATTGATGTCTAGGAATATCAAAAGATGGTGCCCAAGAAATGCCGGAACAAAATTCTCTGTCTAGTTTTATGGTGTCCAGTAAATCTCAACTATTTATTTATGCGGAGCTCACGTAAACTCTATATAAATAAACGCGAGACCCGCATAAATAAATAGCTGAGATTTACTGAACACAATAAGACATTATAAAAACTGAACAGAAGATTTGAACTCGAAATATCAAGCAATTAACAAATCATCTTCCCAACAACAAAGCACAGGGTTCGAGGGATTTGTTGTCTTTTATGTTTTTCATGCTTAGCTTGTTTTACTCTGAACCGTCTCTTCCAATTCCAGAATTCCAGCAAAAAGTGCTGCAAGTTATCGGGCAATGTGGGCAGTTTAAAGTATAAGCCAGACAACGAATATCCTTTCGAGTGTTACCCGGGACAATCCTATTGAATGAAATCACTCTTTTAGCAGCTAATTTTAACTAAACTCATAAGCACCATACAAGAATTTCTTTAAAGTTCAATTGAATTGGTTCACTTAATACCAGATTTGGGTGTTGAACTTTCATCTTCAGGAGTTGGTAGATATCGTCATATGTTATTTTAATCACGAAATTGACCTTAGCATCACCTACCACACTTGATGCATACCAAATCAGTTAAATGAGCGGTTCAATTACTAACTCGGACAGCACATACTCATAGAATTGTGGGTATTTTAGGTCACAAAGTTAGATTCTAAGGGCCTGAGGCCTTAGAGCTGAACTCATCTGAGCTAATGAGAAATTTTTTATGTCGACGTCCCCATGCAACAAGCTCAAGTCAACTACTACAACTATGCAGATAACATAGCTTACTCACTATGCCCCCATCATCAAGACCAACCGACAACAAACAAGAACTATGGTCCTGGTGGAACAAACAAATAACAAAATAAGTGTCTGAGCTAATGAGAAATTTTTTTATGTCGACGTCCCCATGCAACAAGCTCAAGTCAACTACTACATGTCCCCGTGCAACAAGCTCAAGTCAACTACTACAACTATGCAGATAACATAGCTTACTCATTATGCCCCCATCATCAAGACCAACCGACAACAAACAAGAACTATGGTCCTGGTGGAACAAACAAATAACAAAATAAGTGTATGAGACAAGACTTTGAAATGCAGATTGTTATCGATTGCTTGCTATCTAATAGAAAAATATTGATCCTGCTGGCTGCTGGAACAGGCGCACTGAGGACCATGATCATCATTTTAACGGAAAGGGACTGAAGCTCTGCTGAAGAGATGGGCTCTGTACTTGGCGATCAATAGCTTTCTACAAAGTGATATTTACCTTTGTCGTCGAGCATTTGTATGGTTGGCAAAGAACCACGGCTTAGTGGCCTTGGTATACGAAAATCACTGCCCTAGCCTCCATAAATCACAGCCTTTGACTAAAATATACATTCATAAAATATCTTGAAGGATTGAAGCCACTTAAAATCACTGTAAAGTTCAGGGAACAAAAAAAAATAGTAACAATGCAACCCAAGCAAAGCTATCCAATATTGCAGTCAGTACTTACAAATAGGAGAAAGGGCGATGACGATGCCGATTGGGTATAAGAAAAACGTTGTTCTCTCCAGAAAGGGTAAAACTGCATTGGAAGATGTAGCCAGTGAATTGCTTAATGTAATAAGTGCATTTCTTCAATATATAACATTGAAGGATCATGGAACTGCAGGTTTTCACCCCACTGACTACCATCACAGTTATTGAACAGCATTGAAAACCCACATATTGACCAAAGATAAGAACCTGAATGACCAATGCTATTTAACAGTCAGTCCAACCAAAGTTCGAAGCATTTCTCGACTATTTAATATTTATGATATGGACAAAAACTCAATGGTCACTCGATGGGATTCTTTTAGTTTCAAAGGTTACTCCTTTTGACAGTTCTCATACAATTATCTCCTCAAAGGAAACTAGAAGAGAAGAAATTCACTAAATGTAACGAATCAGAGAGGCAAATGAATCTCAACATAAATGCACCTATCACATTAAAGTTGCATGAGACTGAAATGCCTAGTAAGGTTATGGCACAGAAAGCTGCAATAAGAAACAGTACAAATATTTGAATTCAAAATGACACAACTAAGCTTACCATAGTACAAATATTTGAATTCAAAATGACACAACTAAGCTTACCATCATAGCCCAAAAAGTTGAGATAATGATAGTACGAGACTGCCACCATAAGAAGCAGGTTTGATAGCAAAACAGGTATGAATCCATGAGCTATCAGAAGAGGTGAAAGAAAATAGTGAATAACTGCAAAAAAAAAGAGACAGAGAAAAGAAAGAAGGAGATTTGAGGCTGCATAAACTGGGCTTAGACAAAACGTAATGTCGAAACACATTAAGATGGAACATACCATAAAGCACGACAAACAATGGAAAGAAAGAATTGCAATGCACGTCAAATGCATACAGCCTTCAGCCAGATGGAAAGAAAGGATCAGAAATAACTAATAAACTTCAGTGTAATATATAATGAACTTGCTATTTCACATCAAAATAAACATCTTTGATGTCAAAATAATCTAACAATTCAAAAACAAAACTATCCTTGCAGGCAATAATCTCTTGTATGGAAACAAGAGTATCCCTTGCAAGCCCAATAAGCAATAAAAAAATGTGTCACAATGCAGGAATCAAAAGTTTCTAGACTTGCCATTCAACCCGTTGCTCAACGACATGACTATTAGTTGCTTCCTCCCGAAGATATGCATTAGTCAAAAACCTGCACAGAATGAACAAATGCAGTTACAATCATATGTACGGGCCTTGATCACATTATTAAAGAGGGGGATTTCAAGAGAGAAGGAATCAGCTCCTTTATGAAGAATATATCTGTTCAGAATAAGAAAATGAGGACATGGATTCCTTTTCTGAACAGAGTTCTTGCAGTACACATACAAAAGAAAATTAAGAAGAGAAGCTTATCAAGCGTGGTTCCCAAAAATTAACTGATAAGGCACAGAGATAATGGAACTTGATAGCTCGGTGAGTAGATGAAATTAAAATCTAACAAACAACGGTAATTTGAATGAATTACAATACTTGGACCTAGTATAAAGTTAGAGCCTAACCATTGCCATTAAAGTTTCAGTTTCCTCCTTCTGTAAAGTTTCAGGTTGGAATAACTAAACAGGTGAATGGATAGAAGTAACAAGATTCAAGGGCATTTAACAAGGATATGCAACATTAATAAAATGCAACTTCACTATCAATGCCAAAGGAATTCAAGATAGTGATTCTTACCAACAAAATGTAGCCAGGACTACTCCTGTGATTAAGAAATGGAAAAGCAGTACCGAGATAATGACAAAAACAGCATGTGCAGAACTATGATCATACCTGGAAAAAAAATACAAGCGGCACAAATAAAGCTTGATGAGCTACTCAAGACTTTAAGATCTCATTAGACGATAGTTAAATGGTAAACAGATGACAGAAGTTCAGTATATTAATGGCTTTCATTCAAGAAAGTGCTCAATTCGTGCATGTGATATCTTGCTCAACTTGGAAGAAGTAAGACACCAAACGATCAAGATGGCTTCATTATGACACATGTATAATTATGCTCAACATTGAATATAATTCATAAACAAGTACCAATAAAGTTCCTCCTGCTACCTTAATGAAGTTTCAATATTTACTCATTTAAGTGCTGAAGCTATCTGCCACCTTAATGAAGTTTCAATATTTACTCATTTAAGTGCTGAAGCTACAGTCAACACAATTACACAGTGAAGAGATGAAAATGAAGACAGGAAAAATATGGTCAACTTACGCAGCACAATAAGCCAATGTTGCAACTACCAATAGAAGGCTGCAGATTACAACAAAAGCAGGGTCGTCACGTGCCCATTGATTCTTAGTTTCTGAGAACAAATAGGAAAATAACAATCTTTCAAATTTCTCAAAAATTTAACACCCACAACAAGTGTCTTAAGACAAATTCAAGTTACAACTTTTCAACACAAAAATCTACTCTACATTTCCACGATTTCAAGGATTGCATCCGACCTTCCAGCATGTTTGACACAACAAAAATTTTCTAAATCTATTATGCTTGATCCACATGCAAAGCAAATTCAAAGGTTCTTTTAGACACGGAACAAGACAAAGATCAGAAAGAGGTTGTTCAGTGGAAATGAACTTACGCTTGTGATACTTAGTGTGCTGATAGCTGCCCTGCCGCAATCATGACGCACCGCATGAGAGATGTGCAGTCACGAAATTAGAAACCTTCTTCTCACTTAACTCGGATAGATAATAATTAAAAGATAAAAATGGACTAGGGAAACCAAACGTACACAATTTTAGGGGAGGTGCAGAGGTGAAGCATTTGCCAGAAAGTGTATTCAATATCCATTTGTTGCCACTAACCAAAAAAAAAAACACCATAGAGACCATTAAACTAATGCATAAACAGCTTCGATCCAACTGGGGCTGAGATGAGATATAGAGGATATAGGAACACCTTAACGATTCGACGAAGATACTGAGGGAAGATGGGATTGGGGCGAGATGAGGAGGACGATGAACGTCCTATCGCAGACGTTGGCAGCATTTACTTTATCTACTTGTTGTCGGATTGGTTGAGTTTGCGGCAGAAGATCTGCGGAGGAGTTCCAGAAGCTCTATGGTTTCTCCTTGGCAAAGAGATTGCGGGCGTAAAACGACGACGACTTATGTCTCTGAATCTCCATTTTCTTTTTCTCTTTTGCCAAGAATCGGATTGAGCTTTGGAGCCACCAAACTTTGGGCCTATTGTCAGTTTTGGACTTACGAATATGAACAAAAGCAGGATTTTGATTTGGTGTTTTTGTCCTTTTCCCCCAATTTTCACTCTTTTTTATTATTATTTTTATTTATCACTCCCTCATCTGCCTACTTCATTCATACGTCACGTTAAGTCAAGGCTTGTGCATTATTAGTAACTCCAAAAGGATAGTTGTAAATAGCAATAATCCAGTGAGATTGGCGTAGGTAGTACGTACCTTCGTCGCTTAATCAAGTAGTTGGGGGTTTGAATCTCACTCTTGGGAATGCAGCAAGCTCCTAGGCCAGCTGTAGCCCTCCCATGTTGGAGATGTTCCCGCAGCAAAAGGATTAGTCACTGATTCCGTCGGTGGATATCTTGGGTGCACCAAAAAAGTAAATAGCAATATTTTAAAAATTAGACTGGAAGTTAAATATAAGAGAATTAAAATTTACAAGGAACAATCGGTAGTAAACCATTATAAAAATA
>JANKYE010000224.1:33577043-33589975 GCA_032467995.1 Erythroxylum dillonii
TAATTAAAAATACACTTAACATTTTAAAATATAGAAAAATAATAATAATTAAAAATGTTAACATTAACAACATTAGTCACAATAAATTTATAGTTAGTTGAGAAATTACTAAATTTTAAGTTGTTAATTAAACATAAAAATATCAATAAATAATCCATTATTTATGTGTAGCTATCAGAAACAGCCTCTCTACTATGTAAAAATAAGGTTACGTACTAACAGACCTCTCCAAACCTCATTTTATTGCGAAACTTCAAACTGGATAAGATGATGAATAAATAATCCATTATATATTAGAATTGAATTATTATATTTTGAATATATTTATAAAAATTTAAAATAAACTATTACACATGAATTCATATAAATATTAAAAATATATTAGAAAAGAAGACTTTTTAACTTTCTGAGGATTAGTGTTTGGAAAACTTAATTATTTAAACTTTATTCTTCATCAAAGTCGTAAACACCATTACTAGAAGCTTTATGTTTGCTTAAGAATTTTCAATTAAAGTGATCAATGGAAAGCATACAAATTCACAACATGAGATCATTACAATTAGATCCACTTGAGTGAATAAAGAGATTGATCCTAGATGTCCCGTCCCCAATACGTTTCTGTTATCAAGTTGCAAAATGCCACCTGCTACCATGTATGTCAAAGATTCATATGCCATTTCAGAAGCTCTAGTTCGTCTCTGAATTCTGCAACCCAACCTCTTTTTATATATGCATTACTTCAATTGCTAGCCTTCGTGAACCATAGATCACAGCCTTTGACTAAAATACACATTCATAAAATATCTTGAAGGGTTGAAGCCACTTAAAATCACTGTAATTCAGAGAATTTAAAAAAAAGATTTAGCAGCAACACAACCCAAGGCAAAGCTATCAAATATTGCACACGACACTTACATATAGGAGAAAGGACAATGACGATGCCGATTGGGTATAAGAAAAACGTTGTTCTTTCCAGAAAGGGTAAAACTGCATTGAAAGATGTAGTCAGTGCATTTCTTCAACATATGACATTGGGGGGCTCATGGATCTGCAGATTTTAATTCCACTGACGACTATCACAGTTATTCAACAGCATTAAGACCCACACATTGACCAAAGACAAGAAACTGATTGGAGAAACGCAGGTTCAGAACCAAGCTACTTAATAGTCAGTCCAACCAAGGTTGGAAAGCATTACTCGACCGTTTATCACTCTATTGGATTCTTTTAGTTTCAAATTTTCTCATTTTAACAGTTCTCATACAAATTATCTCCTAACAGGACCCTAGAAGAAAAGGAAGCCCCTAAATGTAACAAATCAGAAAGGCAAATGAATCTTAATACAAATGCACCGATCACACTAAGCTGCATGGCACTGAAATGCTCAGTAAGTTTATAGTACAGAAAGCTGCAATCAAAACGGTGTAAATATTTGAATGCAAAATGACATAAATAAGCTTACCATCATAGCCCAAAAAGTTGAGATAATGATAGTATGAGGCTGCCACCATGACAAGCAGGTTTGACAGCAAAACAGGGATGAATCCATGAGCAACGAGAACAGGTGAAAGAAAATAATGTATAACTGCAAAAGAAACAACAGGAACCTTAAGGTCGCATAACTGGGCTTAATAAAACGTGTCAAGACATATTAACATGGAACTTACCATAAAGCATGACAAACAATGGAAAGAAAGAATTGCAATGCACGTCAAATGCATACAGCCTTCAACCGGGAGAAAAGAAAAGGTCAGCAAAAACTATTTAAGTTCACTGTAATATAATATTAAATGAACCTATTACTTCACATAAAAGTAAATTTAAATGATCTGGAAATAGTCTCATAACTAAAAAACAAAAGTATCCTTTCAGGCAATAATCTCTGATATGGAAACAAACCTATCCCTTGCAATCAAAGAAACAACAGAAACATACTTCAAATAATGGAACCCAAAGTTTCTAGACTTACCATTCAACTCGTTGTTCAACCACATGACTGTTAGTTGCTTCCTCCCGAAGATATGCATTAGTCAAAAACCTGCATGTAATGGATGCAGTTACAATCATCTGTACAGGCCTCAATCACATTACATAAACAGTGCGACTCTGCGATGAGAAGGAATCAACTCTTTTATCAAGCATACATCTGTTCACAAGAAAATCCTTTCACGTCATAACAAATCAAAATTTTCCGTAACCTAACCATACAACTATTATTTGAATGAGTCACAATACCTAGACCCTGTACTGGTTTGTAACGTTAGTGCTTGAGCGTTGAAACTAAACTTTCAGGATCATCTTTCCATTTAATATTTCATCTCCGACCCACAGAATCAGGTTACAATAATGAAACAGTTGAATGAATAGAAGACAAAAGTTCCAAGAGTAATTAACAGGAAAATTCAACATTGATAAAATGTAACTTCACTATCAATAGTAAAGCAATTCAGGATAGTGGCTCTTACCAACAAAATGTAGCCAGGATTACTCCTGTGATTAAGAAATGGAAAAGCAGTACTGAAATAACAACAAAAACAGCATGTGCAATACTATGATCATACCTGGCAAAGAAAAGAAGAAAAAACAATCAACAATCAACAATTATAGCTTAATACTCTAGACAAGAATTTCAGATCTCATTGAACGACAGTTAAATGGTATACAGATGACAAAAGTTCAGTGTATTAACTGCTTTTGTTCAAGACAATGCTCAATATCAGAACTGTTACAACCAAAATCATGTACTGCTTTGTCGTGCATGTTATATGTTGCTCAACTTGGAAGAAGATATCAAATGATCAAGATAGCTTCATTATGAGACATGTATAACCATAATCTTAACATTGAATATAACCCATAAACGAGTCCCAAAAAGTTTCCGCCTGATACCATAATGAAGTTCAAATATTTCATCATTACATGCTTAGGTGACAGTCGACAAATTTACAAAGTGGAAAGATGTAAATGCGAACAAAAATAATACGGTTGACTTACGCAGCACAATAAGCCAATGTTGCAACTACCAATAGGAGACTGCAGATTACAACAAAAGCAGGGTCGTCACGAGCCCATTGATTCTTAGTTTCTGAGAACAGAGAGAAAAATAACAATATTTCAAATTTCTCTTTAAGATTGCAAAAACTTACACCCACAGCAAGTGTCTTAAGACAAATTCAACTTACAACCTTTCAACACAAAGATCAAATCTACAGTTCTAATCTACAGTTCTAAGATCTCAACACCCCCAAACATGTTTGTAATTGCTTTTGTTTTAGGAGGAGGAGTGATTTATATATAAGTTGAAATCTTGAATCCTTTCTCATATATAAACTACTCTTGCGCATGCCTTGGCCCCTTCAATATGTCAAAAGTGGTTGGCTATTGGTTGCACGCCTCTTCCATTTATTCAACAATTATGGCCACCGTTTTCTGCCTTGGCCTCTTCCATTTTGTCAAAAATAATAGCCACTGTTTAGAAAAATTTTGGACAGATGCTTAGGGATTTCAGCTATAAATAGAAGGAATGGTTGCAGACTTAAACACACAACTCCTTCCTACAAATCCTCCCATCCTCTCTTCAATTATTTTTTGTATCCTTATGAGTTTTGAAAGCTTTTTGTTCCAGCCTTTGTACTTGTATATATTCTCCACATATTAGTAAAATTGCTCACCCTCCGGTCGTAGACGTAGGTCATATTGACCGAACCATGTAAATCTTTGTGTTCTGTTGTCTATCTTTATTTTAGTTACTATTTTCCAGGCTATTAAATTCAACCGGTATCCGATCCAAGGGCATTTTTTTCTTAACAGTTGAATTTAATAGCCCGAAAAATAGTAACTAAAATAAAGATAGACAAAATAAAATGGGACAGAACACAAAGATTTGCATGGTTCGGTCAATATGACCTACGTCCACGATCGGAGGGTGAGCAATTTTACTAATATGTAGAGAATGGGGCATTTTTTTCTTAACAACTGTTAAGAAAAGATACCCTTGGATCAAATATTGGTTGAATTTAATAGCCCGAAAAATAATAACTAAAATAAAGATAGACAAAATAAAGATTTACGTAGTTTGATCAATATGACTTACGTCCACGGCCGGAGGGTGAGCAATTTTACTAATATGTGGAGAATGTATACAAGTACAAAGGCTAGAACAAAAGGCTTTCAAAACTCATAAGTAAACTAAAAATAATTGAAGAGAGGATGGAAGGATTTGTAGGAAGGAGTGGTGTGTTTAAGTTTGCAACCATCCCTTCTATTTATAGCTGAAATCTCTAAGCATCTGTTCAAAATTTTTCTAAACGGTGGCCATTATTGTTGACAAGATGGAAGAGGCCAAGGCAAAAAACGGTGGTCATAATCGTTGAATAAATGGAAGAGGCATGCAACCAATAGCCAACCACTTCTGACATATTAGACGGGCCAAGCCATGCGCATGCAACAAATCTCTCTTTGTTCATTTTCGACGTGGGACTTGTTAATCATTTTGACACTTCCCCTCACATCGGACATTTTTATTCCTCATTTTACAAAGTCATCCAAGCAGTATTCCATATGTTGAATAGAGTAATTAGATTGGATTATTTTTGTGTATATATTTAGAAATTAGTATCTATAGTGATCTCCTCCTATAATTGAAAGATTTGGGAGATTTGATAGTTAAGAATATCCCTTAATTATAGCTAGGTTTCTTGTATATATATCATAGAAATCAGATGTACAAATAATCAAGTTCAATATAGTTTTCTTCACTATTTTCTTCATGGTATCAGAGCCCTCTCTAATTTAAGGCTTGTTCTTTATCCTAAAATTTTTTGTTCTTGTCTGTTCCTCTCTGTTCAGAACAGTGAGTGGCTGAGTTTGTACTTGCCCAAAAACAACGTCCTTTTCTTCTCACAACCCACCCAATCTAGTCAAGAACCAACAAGCGACGCTACCTATGACAGACCCTACATCACCGATGCAGCCACTCACTGCCACAGACTGACAGCTTCCAACGCATGTAAAGTCCATGCGCCACCCTCCGGCCATCTTTCCATCTCAAGTCTTCAACCACTAGTGTTGTCGGCTCCTGTTCACCCTCTCTGAAGTGTCTGACCTCCAGTAGCCCATCGGGAAAGGCGCCAAAAGTTTCTGGTTGTTTCTAAGCCCATCTGTTGGTATAGTTTTCATTGTCTTGAGTGTTTTCTGTAGCAGATGAATGGAAAAAAGGTGACTCTTTCAAGTTCTGATAACACTTCACTTCAAATCAGTCCTATGAAACTTGAAGATCTTGTTTGTTGTTCATCAAAGCTAGAGGCTTACAAGGTTACATTAATGGTGATAGTCAGAGGCTTGATGTCAATAATCCTGATTATAACCTTCGGGAGTCCGAGAATTCTCTTATGATGTCGTGACTTATAAATTCAATGCAACCGGAGATTGCTAGGACGTATTTGTTTCTCAACAAAGCAACAAAGATTTGGCAAGCTGCTTCCCTAACATACTATCAAGTAGGTAATAAAGCACAAATTTTTGATATTCGTAATAAGCTGCGTAACACGAAACAGGGAGATATGACTGTATCATAGTATTTTGCGAAGTTATATGGATTGTGGCAAGAACTAGATTATTATCAAGATTTTTAAGCAGAATGCTCAAAAGAAGCTGATAAATTTCAGAAAATGATAGAGGAGGATCGATTATTTGATTTTTTAATGGGTCTCAAACCAGAATATGATCATAGACAAGTTATTATACTTGGAAAAGAACCTTTCCTTTCAGTACAACTTGCATATTCTCTTGTTCGGTAAGAAGAAAGTAGAAGAAATGTTATGCTACGTACAGCCATTATTGAGAAAGCAGGGTTAGTGGCTACTTCTACTCAAAAGCCAAAATTTGATAATGATCACTTACCCTGTGATTATTGGGGAAAACAAAGCCATACCAAAGAAACCTGCTAGAAACTGCATGGACGATCAAATCAGAGTCGTGGAAAACACGACGACTCAATGGTAAAAGGTCGTGCTAACTTGGCTAAAGGGAATGAAGCATCTGAAGCACCATTAGGAGTTTTATCCAATGAGGAACTTCAGAACTTAAGACATCTTCTCTCAAAACTGGACTCTCCTTCCGCAGTTGGTAGATCAAATATTGCAAAATCAAGTATTGTGTCCTCAAATCCTAAAGATAAACCTTGGATTATAGACTCTGGAGCTAACAGACATATGACAGACTCTTAAAACAAATTTTTAACATATTATCATGGAAAAAAGGGGATAATGTTAGAATAGCTGACGGGTCTTTTACCTCCGTATCTAGTATAGGTTTTGTTACTGGTACTTCTAATATCACTTTATCATCAGTTCTTCACATACCCTGTTTCCCTATTAATCTTCTCTCTGTCAATTCTATCACTAGGGATCTTAATTGCAAAGTTGAATTTTTTCCTAACTATTGTGTTATTCAGAACCTCCACACAGGGCAGAGGATTGGAATTGGCAGATTGCAGGATGGCTTATACATCTTGGAAGAAAATCCCATGACAATTGCTCATCAAGCATCTCTTGGGAATAATGTGATCAATAAGGAAATTCTACAATGGCATAGGCGGTTAGAACATCCCTCGTTTTTTGCTCTAGAAAAATTATATCCAAGATTGTTGAAAAGAACTTCTTTTAATTCTTTGTTTTGTGAGCATGTGAACTTGCCAAACACATGAGAAGTTCTTATCATTTATCTAATAATAGAAGTTATGTTCCTTTTGTGACAATTCACTCCGATGTTTGGGGTCCTACTCAAAATCCCTCTCTTTCTGTCCATAGATGGTTTGTGACCTTTATTGATTATTGCACAAGATTAACTTGGGTTTATTTGATAAAAGCCAAGAATGAAGTGTTTTCGTGCTTTCAATCTTTTCATAAATTGTACCCAACATGAAGCTAAAGTTAAAATCTTGAGATCTGATAATGGACTGGAGTATATGGATGGAAAATTTCGTGCTTATCTAGATTCCTATAAAATAATACATCAAACCAGTTGTGTCTGTACTAGTGAACAAAACGGAACTGTGGAAAGGAAGAATAGACATATTCTAAAGGTAGCTCAATCACTCATGTTCACCATGAATCTTCCAAAGGGATATTGGGATGATGTCGTCCTTTCAGCTATCTATCTTATCAATAGAATGCCACTTCGAATTCTAGACTTTAAAAGGCCTGTAGAAATTTTGCAAGGTAAAAATTTGCATATTGTACCTCCAAGAATATTTGGGTGTATTTGCTTTGTTCATGCTCAGAATGTATGCAAGTTAGAGCCTAGAGCCTTGAAGTGTATGTTTGTTGAATACTCTCTCACACTTCAAAAAAGTGACGTCCATACTTACAAAGTATTTCTTAGACAGAGGGTGATTCGTCTAAGAAATACTTTGTAAGTATGGACGTCACTTTTTTGGAGTGTGAGCCCTATTTCTCCATACATCAAAATCGTCTTCAAGGAGAGAATGAGAGTGAAGAGGTGTTGCTTCACAATATAATCCAAAGAGAGAGAACACTTCAGGAGAAGAAACTAGTATGATTCAAGAGGATCGAAGTAGGCGCTTAGATAAACCGAATTTGCAAACATACACAAGAAGAGAAAGGACAAAAAAAGTCATCGTGTAGTCTATATCATTCTCTTCCTCCAAAAACACTGGTGAGTTAGAATACGATTTATTTGATGATTTAGATAAGCCTATTGCTCTTCGGAAAGGTGTTAGAACTTAGACTAAGCACCCAATTTCTAACTTTGTTTCCTATGACTCACTATCTCCTCCCCATAAAGCCCTTGTCTTGTCTGTTTCTTCTGTGTCTATTCCACAAGATTGGAGAGAAGCAATGGAAAATGTCCACTGGAAAGAAGCTATGGCAAAGGAAATGAAAGCTCTGGCAAAAAATGAGGCCTGGGAACTCGTCACTGCTCCAGAAGGAAAAAAGACAGTTGGTTACAAATGAGTATTCACAATGAAGCAGAGATACAAGGCGAGATTGCTAGCCAAAGGCTTTACTCAAACCTATGGAGTGGACTATTAGGAAACCTTTGCTCCTGGTGCTAAGATAAATACAATCAGAATTCTACTCTCTTGTGTAGCTAAATTAGATTGGGACTTACAACAGTTTGATGTTAAAAATGCTTTCCTCCACGGGGATCTAGAGGAGGAGGTGTGCATGGAGATTCCTCTCGGGTTTGAAGATGAGAAGACACAAGGAAAGGTTTGTAGGCTAAAAAAGTCCTTGTATGGGCTAAAGCAATCACCCAGAACATGGTTTGAAAAATTCAGTCGAGCCATGATTTCCTTTGGTTATCACCAGAATAATGCGAATTATACCCTATTTATCAAGCATTCCCAAGGCAAGATCAGGCTTCTTATTGTCTATGTTGATGACATTGTGGTAACGGGAAGTGATACAGAAGAGATGGTTAGGCTAAAGAAACTCCTTGCTCATGAATTTGAAATTAAGGATCTAGGGAAGTTGCAATATTTCTTAGGAGTTGAAGTCGCTAGATCAAGAAAAGGAATCTTTATTTCCTAGAGGAAATATGTTCTAGACTTGTTAGAAGAAGCCGGTATGATGGGTTGTAAACCAGCTGAATCTCCTATTGAGAACAACCACAAACTTCAAGCGGGAATAGGTACATCAGTAGACATAGGAAGATATCTGAGATTAGTTGGGAGACTCATCTATCTCTCTCACACCAGACCAGACATAGCATACATATGTCGTCAGCTTGGTGAGTCAGTATATGCATAATCCACAAGATACACACTTACATGCTATATTTCACATCCTGCACTATTTGAAGTCTACACCAAGAAAAGGCCTTCTGTTCACTAACAATGGTCACCTTAAGATAGAAGCATTTATAGATATTGGTTAGGCTGGATCTCCAGATAATAGGAGATCAACCACTGGTTACTGTACACTCATAGGAGGAAATATAGTCACTTAGAGAAGCGAAAAATAGAATGTAGTTGCTAGATCCAGTGCGGAAGCAGAATACAGAGCTATGGCACAAGGTGTTTGCGAACTCTTGTGGGTAAGAAAGTTGATGAATGAGTTACAACTGATGGATGGAGGAAGTTTATCCATCTACTGTGATAACAAAGTTGTCATTAGCTAGCTTACAATCCTGTTTAGCATGATAGAACAACACGCATAGAAATCAACCAACACTTTTATAATGGAGAAACTTGTGGATGGTTTTTTACACCTATCCTATGTGGGGTCTAATGAACAACTAGCTTATGTCTTCACCAAAGGACTCTACAACAAGCAGTTTCATAATCTTGTTTGCAAGTTGGGCATGTGTGATATCTATGCACCAACTTGAGGGAAAGTGTTGAATAGAGTAATTAAATTGGATTATTTCTGTGTATATATTTAGAAATTAATATCTGTAGTGATCTCTTCCTGTAATTGAGAGATCTATCCCTATAACTGGGAGATTTGATAGTTAAGAATATCCCTTAATTATAGCTAGGTTTCTTGTATATACATATATCATAGAAATCATATGTACAGATAATCAAGTTCAATATATTTTTCTTCACTATTTTCTTCACTGTAAAGTACATATCTTACTCGACCAAGTTCTTAGTCCAACTAAGGACTCATATTATACTCACAACCTGCAAACACATTTTTATTCAAATATTTTGTTCGAATCAAGTCTGCTTATTGTTTGTAAACAATAATTAATTCAAACTTCTTGTTTGAATAACAATTGTTTACTCAAACATTGGCTTCCACAACCCACTTTGGTTCCATGAAAAACTTCAAAACAAGTCATATGCACACAAGGTGTTTGCTGAAAATTCGAAGAAGAAGGATCACCATTTATCGAGATAGAATCTCCAAAAGAAGGCAAGCTACAGAGTTCAATTCACTAATCAAGTGACAGTCAATCTCAAAATATCCGGTGCTTTCTACTTATAAATTCCAGCTCGCATTTGGCTTCCAATGCAATTTTCGTAGCCCTAGTCCAGGACCAAAATTTATATGTCATAGTGCTGTAAGCAACATGCCAAAGTGAACAAATTCTCTACAATGGTTCCTTGAACTTCCTACTTCAATAGTTTCTTTTCTTTAGAGGTCTGCATCTCCATCTATCAATCAACTTCACAATTGAATTAAGCAGGATCACAATTTCTTTAAACCTGCTCTCATCTCTGTGAAATTTCTTATTGTTTTTAATTTAGGAGGATTGGTAGTTTATATATAAGGAATCCATATCTTAACCCAAAAACAACGTCCTGGGTTAAGAATGCTTTATCATATATAAACCACTCTACGTGGGCACAACAAAATTGTCTAAATCTATTATGAATGATCCACATAAATAATCATGCAAAGCAAATACAAAGATTATTTTGAACACTGAACAACAAGAAGATCAGAAAGTGGATGTTCAGCGAAAATGAACTTACGCTTGTGATACTTAGTGTGCTGATAGCTGCCCTGCCGCAACCATACCGCACCGCACAAGATGCATCATCACGAAATTAGGAACTCTTTTTCTCAATTAACTGAGATAGAGAATAATTAGACTATAAAAATGGAAAATAGAAACCAAACGTACACAATTTTAGGGGAGGTGCAAAGGTGAAGCATTTGCCAGAAAGTGTATTCAATATCCATTTGTTGCCACTGCCAAAAAAAAACAATAATTAAATCGCAAGACCCTAATTTTAAACAGCTCCGATCCAATTTGGGCTGAGTCGAGAGAAAGAGAAGATGACAACCTTAACGATTCGACGGAGATACTGGAAGATGGGATTGGGGCGAGATGAGGAGGACGATGCACGTCCTCTCGCAGACGTTGGCAACATCTACTTAGTTGTTTGATTTCGTAGTTCTTGATCGGAGATCTGCGAAGGAGCCTCCAATATCTCTGGCACAGAGCTTTCAGACGTAAAACGACGACGACTATGTCTCTGCATCAACTTTTTCTTCTCTCTTTCGTGAAGTTTCTTCCAGGAAGGATTAGCTTATTGGACCCACCAAACTTTGGGCCTATTTGATCCTAATGGACTTAAAGGAGGCATTACACTAACAAACATCGCTAATACTGAACGAAAATTTTTAATGGAAGTAATATTTATAATTGATACCTCAGCCACTCTTTAAGAATTTAGAAAAGCATTATTGAAGGTTTAATACAGTTAAAATATTCAACTAACTCTCCCAACCTCTATTTGCATGGACATAGCGGATGTGACCCCAACCACTATTAATGTTACTGTTGACGATGTCGTCCGCCGGAGGCATTTCGGACATGGACAGTTTACGATCGTGTCAACCTACAAGACTATTGACGAGAGCTACTCAGCTAACTCTATTGATCTCTGGAAATTAATTTAGAAATAGCCAGGTCCTCAATGGATCCGGGCATTTCTTTGGTTTCTGACGCAGAAAAACCTCCTCACAAACCAACAACGGGTGATGAAGCACATTGCGCCCGATAGCAACATCCCCACTTGCGGCCAGGTGGAATCCGCCAGAGGTGTTTGATTGTGATTTTTTCCAACAACATGAGAAAATTTAGGTGAGAACTAATCTACTCAAGCACTCCGTAGATATGCACCGGGATTGAGCGCTAGTTTTTGGGGTGGCCTACTGGATGCTTTGGACGTTGCACAATAAAAGTATATTTGATGAAGCTTTTGTTTGGCCAATTGACGGTACAAAAGTGCTTACGGCTTATGTTGAGTGGATAGAACGAGCTTGGATCTTTGAAAACTGTGTTGCACCGGATTTGGGCCTCCCGTTGGGTTGCCGAGTAGTCTGGGCTTTTCCTCCCGAGAATTGGGCCAAACTCAACACGAATGGCTCCTTTAATCAGAACTCGGACTTAGCTACCGTTGGGGGTCTTATTCGCGATAGTCAGGAGCAATGGTGTGGAAGCTTTTTTCAGCACATTAGTAGTGGCTCCTCCATTTTGGCAGAATTCTGGGGCGTCCACTCGGGACTAACAATCTCTTGGAATTGTAATTACGGAGGGTCATCTTAGAAACAGATGCACTTGAAGTCATCAATTTGCTTTCTGATCCCGTTTCAGAGATTGATACTAATCATTTTCTTTTGGCAGGTATCCAAGGCTTGTTCCGCACGTGATTGGAAGGTGCGTATCCAGCATATACATCAGGCAAGCAATCAGTGCGTGGATCACCTAGACACAGTTGCAGTCCGGCATCGTTTAGGCATCCATAATCTTAGAGAAACCCTTGGACCGTCTAGGATCTTATCAAGCGGGACAGGCAGAGAATCGAGTATTGCCGTGTTTTGCGAGATTTAGATTAATTGTATTTTAGGTTCCTTTGTATTCAAAAACAAAAATTCAACTGGTTCGTTTAGTTTAATTTTAAAATTTTAAACTATCTTATTTTTTGATTCGATTTTTAACTTTTCAGTTTATTTGTTTTAATAATTATTGCTGTAACATCCCACCCCCGACGGGAAGGGTAAAATAATAAATTGGCTAGGGGTGAGAGTGATTAGGACTAATTGAAAATTTTCCTTCATATTGGTATTGGTGAATAGTGAATTTTTGCACATGAAAAATAACTGTACATGCATACATGATATTCCCGGTAATTGGGCCTAAACGGAATTTTATTGTGATTAATGTAGAAATTGTATTTGAAAAATTATTTTGAGTGATCCATTGTGTGTTTTATCTTTTATGGGAATTTTCAGAAGAAAATTCTCGGACCGGAAAAAAATTACCAAGTGGCGAATCGACCGATTTTCGGTACCGAAAATGGTTGTTAATTGGTACTGGATTATTGGATACTTTTTGTTATGGTCGAAATTGGGACCCTTGAAAATGGACGGAAGATGTAATTGAGATTCGGATTATTAGATTAAAGATGTTTTTGTTTTACATGGATTTTGTCTTTTTCTCCCATT
>JANKYE010000224.1:33606833-33617409 GCA_032467995.1 Erythroxylum dillonii
CAATTGAGTGCATGATCAATGAATTTAATGTGTGCAATAACCCAATTCACAAATATGTATGCCCATATGATGCATTTGTATCTAAAACTCACTTAACGCCGCATGTACCAAATTTAAAACGGTCAAAATTGCAATGTACAAAAGTGGCCCCAAGCATGTCCGTTAAACGGACACAGACTGGCTAAGCAATCCCAAACTCACTCGAGAGTATCCGTTAAACGGACATGAAACCATCAAATGCTCCAATTTCTCCCGAGACAGTCCGCTAAACGGACCTGCATGTCCGTTTGACAGACATGAGCCTTCCAACCAGTCCGTTAAACGGACTCTCATGTCCGTTTAGCGGACACACCCTGTCCTTAGGGTAATCTGACATTCGAGGCTGTCCGTTAAGTGGACTTCCGTGTCCGTTTAACGGACATATGCTAAATACCAACATTCTCAAATATTTTTCCAAGTTTCCAACCCTTATTAATCATCAAACACACTCCCAATTTTCCAAATTCATTTCCTTTATCTCCAATCATTTCAACTGAAACATAATCATAATCCATTTCCTCTAATTCCATTTAAACCAAGCCTCATAGCTCACATACACCAATTTTAGGGTTCTAACCAGAAGTAGGGGGACTGGGATATTACAGGAGCAGACACGTAAAGGGTGATAGGGTTGACAACATTTAAAACATAAACCTTTAGAACATAACTCTTACTTATCATTAGGACGTTTGGATGTCTGAGAAGATGGTTGTGGCGGTTGATTTTGTGACCCAAAGGTGGAAGTAATGTGTGTGGTTGTCGTCGGGTGTTTACTGGTTGAAGATACAACACTTCCAACTTAAGTTGGGCAGTTTGTGTTGGGTCAAATCCCACGCAGGCTCGAACCTGTATAAGTTGGTTGTCTTGTTAAAAACAGTGGTGGGCTGGAATTTAACCCAAATCTGGTAGAATATCGTGCTTGAGATTGATGCAAGCCATAGTGAGTGGACCCATTAATAAAACACAATTCTCTCTCAAGTTCCAAGGCTAATTCTATTACTGACCAAATGTTTATAGCATCGCGATTTCATATCTGTACTTGAATTTCTTCCTTCAACTTGTTTAGGAAAATCCCTAGAGAATGGTTGTAACATCCTACTACTATAGAGTATATACCTGAACATCCAAAGGACATATCATATGACAATGGTATGTTAGAGCAAACATAATCTCTTAAATGACATCATAAAGAATATACAATACTTAAAACCTCAACACTACATTTCATTCATTGACAAAAGTTTACATTATAGTCATTGAAACAAGTAATTACATTACCAAACATGAGAAAGTTTACAGTCCCTTATACAAAAATTGTATATGACAAAGAAACTACAAAATACAAACTATAATTCTTTTGATGTCAGCTGACAGACTTTTGAGTCATTTCTTAATCCAAAATGTTCCTCTAGAAAATCTTAGGAACTAGGTCTTTTGATGAGTTTATGAATTCAATGGGTGAACCATCGTTGATGATCTCACTTAGGTCAAATATACAAATATCACATATATTCTTTCAGAACATGTATAACCCTATCAATCACATTATCATAGCATATCACTTTATCATCACAATTTCAGAAAAGATTTCATAATCATATATTTCATAATTATAAATATACAAATGCAGATGCATATGAGACTCCAGATTCATTATTATTTGTTGTGACTGAGCGCCTTTCAGCTACAGATACAGATACAGATACTTGCCCATTGGGCTCAGTCAGATACAGAAATCATGGAGCAAAGCTCTACGTGTAGAATTATGAGCTTAAAGCTCTTTTAGACTGGCTACTCTGATCACAACGCCTTTATCTGAACATGTATTTTATCAAATGCATCAAATAATAGAATATGTCATGTATAGGATTCACTTATAATGCACAAACAGAATATCATATTCATCGGAACCAAGTCTGACATTCAACTTTCGTTGAGTATACAGATATCATTCATAATTCAGATGCAAATAGGACACTTCCAATACATTCCCAAATATCAAATTCCTCAGACATTAAAGATCAGAATTCACATACAAATCACAAATAGTTTAATACTTGGAAGTTAAATAGAATAAATCAATCCTAGGAAGATCATCTAGGTTGACTCACAGTATACTCCAATTTATTCTATTGATTGGATAGTTTGGCAATGTCTGAATGTCATTTGACTTGAGCATCTAAAATCATACAATTTACACATAATTCACATTACAAAGTTGACCAATCAAATACTTATTTATTTGTGCACATATACATGTCATGTTCAATGCATGCCTAATGACTATTCCGGGTATGTTTCCTTTATTCACATCTTATGATTATTCATACTTCAAAACTCATATATGTCTAATTTGAACTTAAGTTTACACCTTAATAATACAAATTTATTCTAAGTTTATCACTCAATTATGCACTAATGTTGATAGCTTAATACACTTGATTATTGTAATGTCATCAATCAATCATTATCAATCCTTTCCTAATGAATTCAGATGATCATGAAATTTGCTGGAGAAGAAGGACAATGTGTGAGAGTTTGTGGTTCAAATTTTAAGTCAATCGGAGGTTCGGAGAAGAAGTTATGGCCAAAAGAGGTAAGGGTGTCAAAAGCTGTCAAACAGTTGGGCACCTTCACTATCAGCACGATCGTGCACATCCTGGTGTTTCCTCTCTGTCACAATCATGCTAGTGCATGGTCGTGCATCTCCCTAATGTTCTCTTTCTGTCACGATCATGCTTGTGCACGATTGTGCACTCTCTTATTCAAGCATTATTTCAGTTTTTCACAAAACCATATTTCACGTCAATTTTTCATGACCATTTTAACAAGGAAAATGAAGTATTTAGGCAATACATTCTTCTAAAAAAATGTTTCAACATGTTTTAAGTTTCTAATTAACTAAAATTCATACAATTTGGTTGAGTATTCTGAAAGTTATATCCAAAATACTACAGACTATTCTCAAACAGTGACATAATCCAAAAACTTAACTTCAAGCCAAAATTTGAAACTCTTAGAGACATAATTAAAATTTGATTCCTTTATGAAAAATATAACCATATGTCTCTAGTTTAATCTAATTTAAATCATCGCATTTGGATATCTAAAGATCAAGTTATGGCCAAAATACCGATGTATGTTCAGTAAAAACACTGCAGCTAACATATTCTAACAATTCTTCTTTCACTTTTTCTGAAGTTTTTTTACACTTTATACCAAAGTTAAAACAACCTCTTATATTCATCAATTATACCTCTATTAGGCCTGAATCATACTCCAACTCCTCATCAATAACCTCTCCTATTCTAGTTCAAAATTATTCACATAATGCCCTAAAGAAAAACTTCCAACTTCATGCAACATTTTCCAGCACAAATCTATCATTAACATTATATGTAATTCATCCTAATTCATCATCAACATTTCTCTATCATATCATGCTATAAACATTAATCATTTACTTACAAGTTTAACTCCAATTCCAGCTCAAAAGATCAAGCTAATCCAGTACTTCAAGTAAGCAGCAACATCACACATTCAAGGTAAAACTTAGATAGATTTTGGCTAGGATCAAAGGCTACAACAGGAACAAGTGTGTTCTGATTCTTTACCTAACTTTGTGAGATAAAATCATGGATTATTAGTGTAAAAATTGGACACAACATAGAAAAAACACAGGGATGTAAGGGTGAGAGAGTTTTGGTGGTGTAAGAAGAAAAAAGAAGAAAAATGAGCAGAACTAAAATCACTCCTTCAGAAACTTGACACCTTGGATGCTAGGTGTCTCCATATTGCTATGACATATGTCCTTAAGCATGTTCTCTATTTGTCCTATTTATTTGTTGTCAAATGTCACCCAATTAATCAGTCCATATGTCTCCTTATAATTAGTTTACATGTCACACAATAATTGGTCCATTTGTTAATTAATTGCTAGTCCATTTGTCACCAATTTAACTATGCAATATGTCACTCAATTTTAGGCTTAATCATCCTAATTTTTCATGTATCAATTTATCCTACCACTTGGCATTTGTCCTAGTTCAAATGTACATTTTAATCCATTAATCTCTCAATTAATAACATTTAATACCAATTTACTATTCAAGGCATACCAAATCAGACATACCAAATCACAATTCACATCATGTTCACTTAACTTCTTTCATATCTTGAAATAAGTCAATTGAGTGCATATGCTAACTTGTAATGTGTATAAATATCAATTCGTGTATGAATGCTAATGTTATGTATGTATATGTAGTACTTAATCTAGGGTTAAACCCTAAGCATATACCGAAAAATAGGATATCACAATGGTTGTCACTCGTCGATGGAACTTGAGAAGAGCACCCCACAAATGCATCCAGATATTCATTGACATATCCAACCTGACGAAGAGATAACAAGTGTTCATACGGGTTTGAAATTGAGTCATCGCCATAATGTTTAAGAAGTTCACCCTTCAACATAGGCCAATCCATGGTGGGAAAACGTTGTCACTACCAACGAACCCAATGTAAGGCTGTGCCATCCTTAAAAACCAAAGCAATAGAAACCTTCATGTGAGGAGGAGTGTTATCTAACTCAAAATAATGTTATGCGTGAATACACCACCCACTTGGGTATGTCCCATCAAAAATCGATAACTCAAGCTTTTTAACAGCAACTTGAGGGTCAAAAATAGAATGTTAGGAAGACAAAGGTGGGATATGGTTATTGACAGGCGTTGATGGTGAAGGATTCTCCAAATTGGACTCCCCAACCCCATTTACTAGTTGTTTTCCTTTTAGTAACAAAATAATCTGTTGAAACTGAATATTCATATTTGAAAACTTCGTAGTAAGGGAAGCGAAACTATGATCATGAGACTCGTAATTGTGATAGGTGATCAGAAATGACAACGTAGCTCTTCTTTAATCCCTTCACTTTCTCCCCCAATCTAGTGGCGACCATGATTAAAAGCACCAATTTGTTATAGTTAAGAACCGGAGAAGCAATTGAAGGACCAAAAAAAAAAAAAAATTGTAAAGAAAACTCTGATTGTTAATGAATAAGTGTTTCTCAATTACTATTATTCTTGCTAAAGCAAAACAGGCCCAAAATTTGGAAAATACAATAGTTCGTTTTTTTTCCAACCAACAAAAATAAAACAGTTCATACAAAAGTGACGTCTCTAATTAAAAACAATCATTACATATATATCCTCCTCTCACATGATTGTTCTCTAAAAAAACAAATATTGTAACAAACTTTGAAATTCTCTTCACCATTAATCATCCATCACGTAACTATTTAAGACCTAATTATTAGCCTCATCTTAGCACTATGATTAAGCCTAGCTGATCTTTTATGCTTGCTTCTCCTGGTATAGATTAACCATTGGTGACCAAGATTTTAATTTACCTTCACTAACCAACGGTTAGAGCACATGTGAATGAATCTCTCCAACCAAATCTACCTTTCTTGCTTTATAATTAACTATATCTTGCTTATATTTTCTTCCTGACTTGTTTATCTCTTAAACTATAATTTTTAGCCACCCTAGCTTCTGTTTGACACTATTACAGTACCACCTTTAAACAAGTATCGCTTATTGTTGACTCTGACTGTTTACTCCAAACTACATTGCCACTCACAAAAAAAAAAAAAAATGTTCCACTCAAACATTATATAAATCTTTAAAGGTTCCTCTAAAGTTTTCACCAATTGCACAACACTTCACAGCACTTCCAAAAGTCTATCGTTTCGAATGTTTCATCGTCCATTGCTTATCAAGATAACGCACCCACATGTACCCCACCATACTACTATCTTCCTTCCTTAAACATTGAGATACAATCATTAATTTCGTTACTATCTTTCCCATTAAGACATATACGTCATGCCATAATTTTCTTTTCATCCATTCAACGCAACTTTTATCATATTAACTTGTTCATCTTTAACACAACTTTTTGATAAGTTTACTCTTTCTCAGTTGCCAAGCATAGGGGATTAGGTTACTTTTTAGTCAGTCAAATGTGATAGAACCTTAAGATTTACGATGCAATTAATATTCCTTTTTAAAAATTAAAATTTAATTAAAATAAATTAAATATTTTATAAAGGCAATTTATATCTTTAACTTAAATGAAAGTCACCTTAATTAAGACTCGGATTTGACCTCGACTCATTGCTTAGCTCGGTCCGACTTGATACTTGACGGACAATAATAAATGACATTACTTTGAAATTAAAAAAGGGGCTAAACTTAACCTGAAGATAACAAGGTAGGGTAGACTAACATGTAAGTTTAGTGGATCGCTCCACCTATCACCAATTGATTTTAGAATGGAACCTCACTTAGACTTGTATGTTGTCTAACTTTCCTTCTCGTATGAGCCCGTAGGCCTATTGTAAATTCTAACATGGTATCAGAACGAGTTGCTCTTATATTAGTTGTTAATACCTTGAAATGATAGATTATGTCATGTGTTAGACCCACACGTGAGGAGAGTGTATTGAGATATAAAGAGTGAAAGTTTGTCCCATATTAGAGAAAGAGAGGAAAGTAGACTAATATATAAGTCTAGTGAATTACTCCACTTATCACCAATTGATTTTAGGATGAAACTTTACTTAGACTTGTATGTGGTCTAATTTTCTTTCTTATATGGGCTGTAGAGTTGACAGGAAGGGTTGGCTGGCCTGGCCCAAAATAGTTTTTCAAAATATTTAACTAAAGTAAAATAAAATATTACGTATGCATTAGAGTTGGTAGTCACGACTCATGACACACATGCGCACAGATGTATATATGTATATATAATTTTAAATTTCCTTGGCAACCAAACCGAAACAAAACCAAACTAACCATTACCATCCCGCTCTCTGTTTGCCGTGTTATTCCAAGAAAGTCTCTCAATAGTCAATTCTTTCTGTTCGTTTCTCTGCAATTTCTAATTTTTCTGACTCTAAATCAATCATCTATCAAAGAAAACGAAAATGGTTGAATCAATCCCTCGTCGCTTCAACGTTTACAAAGCTCTTGGTGGCGGCAAAGGTCCGATAGATCCGATTTCCTCGCAATTCCTGATATCTGATTCTTTCTTTCTTATGGAGTTTTGATTTTGATTTGTTGACATATCAGTGGCTGATGTGTTGCTGTGGAGACGATGGGTTGGGAGTGTGATAGTGTTAGTTGGAGCAACGGGCTCGTGGTTGCTGTTTGAGCGAGCAGGTTACAATCTCTTATCTTTTCTGGCCAATACCTCGTTCTTCCTCCTAGCTATTCTCTTCCTCTGGGCCAAATCAGCTTCCCTTCTCAATAGGTAACTGTCTACTCTTGGATCTCAATCACTTCGGTTCTCCTTATGTTTATGAGATAAATAGTCCCTGCAAGGAATTGGGTTCTTTTTCCACAACACTGTGACCTTAATTTAAAAGCTTCGAGTTTTTTTTTCCCCTAAATAAAGTTTGATTCAGTAATGTGCTTCAGGCCATTGCCACCTATTCCGAATATGGAGATACCAGAGGAGACTGTAGCCAAGGTTGCTGATGTTCTCCAGGTGTACGCCAATTATGCTCTGTCGATTGCGCGTGATATTGCCATTGGTAGAAATTTGAAGCTTTTTGCTCAGGTTTGGGATATTGCTCTCAGTTCTGCACATTTTCTGATTTTGGGAACTTCTCTTCATTTGCTTTCAAATGCACTTGTTCTTCTTCTTCAGGTTGCTTGTGGTACGTGGATAGCTTCATATATTGGCAACTTTTGCAACTTCCTTACGCTTCTCTACATTGGTGAGCGAGTTATTTTCGTGTTAAGCACGCACTTTAAGGATATATTTTTTTTAATGTGCTCATATATGAGTGGTTATTTTTGCAGGTGTTCTCCTTAGTCTTTCCGTCCCCGTCCTATATGATAGATTCCAGCATCACATTGATGCAAAGTTGTCTATAACACATGAGATTCTTCATACCCAATATAGGAAACTTGAACAAATTCTTCATGACAAGATTCCATTGCCATCTAAAAAGGAAAAGAAGACTGAGTAGGTAGGTGTTTCTGTGCCCCTCTAGTTTAACAACTTCCTTAAATCACACTCTTGTAAGAAGGATTTGTCATCTGACCATTAGTTGTTGTAATATTTCTGTGTTTGTACTACAAATTTGAAGCAACTATTGATCACGACTCATGCAGTTCTTTTGGCATTTTTTTTTCTCGCACCAAATGTTTGAATGAAGTTTTGGTGAGACTATTACACTTGTGCAGGGTTCATAATTCTTCCTTGTGGATTATAAAGGATCTGTTTACTTAACCTCCGATGTGTATGGTTTTATATGGCATTAAATAACGTGTCCAAGGAAAAGGTACACTGGTTTGAAATGCATTTATCGGATGCTCTTGGATATCAAAATACTCGCTTGCTATTTGATATGTGTTACTTGTACCTGAGTTAATCATCGCCCTTGTTTGGACGACTTAAAACTACTTGCCGGTTCAAGTTTGGGGATATAAAGATTACTGTCATTTGGATGCTTTCATCAGTCTCCATATTATTAGAATGTTGTCTGTGGAGAGGACCTTTGCCAGTACTCTTTACGATGTTGGGAGGCATATATAAGAACTCGTACATATGGTGTCTGGGATTTCTTCTAGTTTAAGGCTACTTGTAGATATTATGCCTTTAATTTCCGAAGCTAATAGTTTTGAGCGGCCATCTTCTTTACCAATTTAGTATTGCTTATGCTCTATAATAAAAACACTTTTTGGGTTCCCATAATTGTACTTCAAACCAAATTTCCATCCAGCAAATTACTTAGGATATTTCATTTTTAGAAAATCCTTTGCAAGTTGAATTTTCCATCTATGAACCATAAATTTTTGGGGACATATTTCTTGCGATCAAGTCTACTAATTCAAATTGTTCTGTCTCTGCATTTTGCATTACCCTTATTTACTTTCTGGTTACACTTTTCGTACAGGAATCTTAGTAGCTCAGGAATGAGATTACCGATAGGATTTGCATCTGGGTTTTCGTTGCCGGGATGCTTAATGCTTCGGATAGTGATAATTGCTCCTTGGAGCATCATTGACCATTTTAGCTCCTTCAATATGAAGAATTTTTCTTTTTCATTCCTTTTCCTCCATACTAGGCCATTGTTTGGTAACACTTGAGCTGCAGTTTTGCTAGTCCTTGAGATTACACATCACTTGTTATGTCCGAGGTTGAAGTCCTAGTATGATAGAGTTGTCATTAGAAATTATGAGGTCAAAACTGTAATTTAAATCTTAACGTTTACATCAAAATATAAGTTGAATTCTAACGTGTCGGAGCGTTCAGTTTGAACCCTAACGTTTACAAAATGTTAAAAACAGGCCCTATGAAGACGGAAAATCTAATGGGAGCTACCCTTCGTCAGTTAAATGCTACGTCATATACGATGTATTCTAACGTGTCGAAGCGCTTAGTTTGAACCCTAACGTTTACAAAATGTTAAAAACAGACCCTATGAAGACGGAAAATCTAACGGGAGCTACCCTTCGTCAGTTAAATGCTACGCCATATACGATGTGACTTTTTTTAAAAATTTTGCACATCTGTAGGACTCAATTATTGTTGATGTGGCATTCTTATTTTTAAATGAAAGTGGGTCTCATGATTATAAAACTCACCGTTTTACTTTCAACAAATTCTTTAATTCACCGTTTTACATCAGACACAAATTCTCTTTAATACTTTTATCACAAAATAAAATCCCTACTCTTTTTCTTCTTTTCTTTAGATGATTGCAGAAGCATTCTTAAATCTCCTTTGTTCAAACGTTTGAAGAAACTCGCAAGCTTTTCTGCTATTTCATTTGCATTAGTAGCACCTTTATCGAATTTGTAGGAAACAAGAAGGGATAACACATCATGGTAGGTCCATTGTTTTATCTGACTTTTAGTTTATATTTATTATATGTTGTGGTCTCCTATTTCTTATTGATTTAATGATTCTTTCATTTGGTTGTTTGTTTATGTTTATTGCATGCTGTGGTTCCTTATTTTTGACCTAAGCCTGAAATGGTTGTTGAGTTGTTCCATGCATGTTATGGTTTCCTATTCTTTTGATTCAGTTGTGAAGATTTCTTATTGGCAGTAAATGTGTTGGTAAAGATAAAAGTAATAGAGTTATTGGAAATTGAATTTCCTTTGATCATTAAATTAAGAACAAACAAACTAATTATTAATTGCTACTGTAAAAGTTATAAGTTAGTTCAGATAAAATCTATAAAAAAAAAAAGAGCTTGTTAATTTGTCTAGAAAAGAAAGATCATTGGAGTGCAACGAGCTTATCAAACCAAAGTAGGTAAATATAAAACTCGACTTATTGTTAAGGGTTACAAGTAGAAATTTAAGTAAATTATATTGAACTATTTGCATTAGTGGCTGGGCTTGATACAATGAGAATCATTGAATAGTGTTGGCTTTTAACAACTCAGAATACATGGCTTATGCATGAGCTTGATTTAAAATCAAATTCCATCATGGTGAATTACAAAAATATTT
>JANKYE010000224.1:33632624-33645614 GCA_032467995.1 Erythroxylum dillonii
GAAAAAATTCTTTTAATAGTATGTATCTAATAAAAACTCTAATTTTGGAAAACCACATTCTTAGATATAAATATTATACATTAATTAACTAGATATTATTAATATATTATATTAACTCAAATCTTAAACTTAATATGAATTAATTAAATTGTAATTTAATCCATAAATTATAATTATAAAAAATTATTAAAAAGATTAAAAAAACGTAACCATTTTAATCACACATTATTATAAAGAACGGGCAACTCCAATTTCCCACTCTCACGTATCGTAACGCTCGTGAGACAGCTCCTTTTCCATCTAAAACCCTCACCAAACCCCAAACCCAAAATATAAAGCCAAAACCAAATCACTGGTAATACGCACACTAGCAAAAGCTTACATTTTCGCTCTACAGTCCACCGTCCAACGCTGATATGGCCACAACAGGCGCCGCCACCAACCTTCGAACTCCATCTCTCAATAACAGACTTTCGTCCGTTTCTTTGTCAGCCACCAAGTTCTCAGCTTTCTCCGTGACTCCCCGCAACACTCGCCGGAGGCCTCGCTTCATTGTCCTAGCCGCTTCTCTCGACGCAAAACCCACCGTCCTCGTTGCCGAGAAGCTCGGAGCAGCTGGGCTTGAGCTGCTTAAGGAGTTTGCTAACGTGGACTGTTCATATAACCTTAGTCCGGAGGAGCTGTGCACAAAGATCTCGCTTTGTGATGCTCTGATCGTGCGGAGTGGGACCAAAGTGAGCCGAGAGGTCTTCGAATCGGCTGGTGGCAGGTTGAAGGTTGTTGGTAGAGCTGGTGTTGGGATCGATAACGTGGATCTGGCCGCGGCGACGGAGCATGGATGCTTGGTGGTGAACGCGCCGACTGCAAATACCGTTGCGGCGGCGGAGCATGGGATCGCACTTCTTGCGGCCATGGCAAGGAATATTGCTCAAGCCGATGCATCTGTTAAGGCTGGTTAGTGGGGTGTTTACTTTGGTTTTTTTTTTCGGGGTTAAAGTGCGAGTTATTGCATGTTTTTGGTTCTCTTGAATGCGTTTTGTTGCATGGTTCTGTTTTTTGTGATCGTTGTTTTAGGAAATACTGTTGGATCTGAGGTGGGCAATTGTTGAAGAGTTGGAAAAAAGTAAAAAATTTAAAGAAGAATTCAATTCCATACCCGGACGTAAGTTGCAGTGTATTTGGAAGCTAGGATTTGAAACGTAAATTGATTGGAAATTTTCCATAAAAATTCTGTTTATCAGGTGAAAGCATGTTTCTGAGCTTAAAAGACATGTACATATGTTCTTGGTTGTCTCATCTTCAACTGTTTTCTTGCGGGTGTTTTTTTTTTATGTGAAGACAGAGTGACTCACGACGACTTGGAATTTAATGTTTAATATCTAAGTAAAGGGGTATGGGAAGGCATGTACGACTTAGTTCCTTTACGATGCTGATATTCAGGGGACGTCCAAATTGATATTGTACAGGACATATTTCGACAATTTCTCGAAATCTTACGGGTTCTCAGTTGGTCCAAAGCATTAAGTTGTGGCCAGTTGGGAAACTTAGCAGCTTAGTTCTCGCGATCTCACCGGATACTCTGTTAAAATGCTTCTGAATATTGTGCCGTTATATTTACTGCAATTTGCTCACCATTTATGGCAGCTAATGTTATTAGGTTGATCTAGATTCAAGTGCATCCTTTTCCATATTATTTATACTACTACAATTTTCTGTTATGTCAAAGTAGAGTTTATGGAAGAAATTGGCTTACTAACATATCTCCTTCTATTTTTGAGTGATCCAGGAAAATGGCAAAGGAACAAATATGTAGGTGTCTCACTTGTTGGGAAAACGCTTGCTGTGATGGGCTTTGGAAAGGTTGGATCTGAAGTTGCCAGACGAGCAAAGGGACTTGGCATGCATGTGATTGCACACGATCCATACGCCGCTGCTGACCGAGCTCGTGCCATTGGTGTTGAACTTGTGGGCTTTGATGAAGCCATATCAACGGCTGATTTTATCTCCTTGCACATGCCACTTACTCCAGCAACATCAAAAATTCTCAATGATGAAACGTTTGCTAAGATGAAGAAAGGAGTTCGAATTATCAATGTTGCTCGTGGAGGGGTGATTGATGAAGATGCTTTGGTTAGGGCATTGGATGCTGGAATTGTTGCTCAGGCAGCTCTTGACGTTTTCACACAGGAGCCTCCAGAGAAGGACAGCAAATTGGTGCAGCATGAGAATGTTACGGCAACTCCTCATCTTGGTGCTAGCACAGTGGAAGCTCAGGTTTGTTAACCATTTGGTCGTGGGTCAATCTTCAAATATTGCTCAGTCGTGCAAGTCGTGGTATGTTATGGCATTTGGGTTTTGTATGCAGGAAGGTGTGGCTATAGAAATAGCTGAAGCTGTTGTTGGGGCCTTGAGAGGAGAGCTTGCTGCAACTGCAGTCAATGCACCTATGGTTCCTGCTGAGGTATATCACCTTTCTGTTATTGTTTTTGACCTTGTTAAGGACGTTTGGTTTTGTTATAGATTATTGAGGATTTTAATGCTTTTGTTGTTGGTGTTGTTATTTCTCCATCTCAGGTTCTGACAGAATTGAAACCATTTGTTGTTCTTGCTGAGAAACTTGGGAGACTTGCTGTCCAGCTGGTAGCTGGCGGTAGTGGTGTGAAATCTGTTAAAGTAACTTACGCTTCTGCCAGAGCTCCTGATGACCTTGACACCAGGGTGCTTCGTGCCATGATCACCAAGGGGCTGATTGAGCCCATATCCAGTGTTTTCGTGAACTTGGTTAATGCTGACTTCACTGCCAAACAGAGAGGCGTGCGGATAACTGAAGAACGTATCACTTTAGATGGTTCTCCAGAGAATGCACTCGAGTTTATCCAGGTCCAGATTGCCAATGTTGAATCCAAGTTTGCTAGTGCCATATCGGAGACAGGTGAGATAAAAGTTGAGGGACGTGTGAAGGATGGTATTCCACACTTGACCAAGGTTGGATCTTTTGAGGTGGATGTGAGCTTGGAAGGTAGCATCATACTCTGCAGACAGGTTGATCAGCCAGGTATGATAGGCAAGGTGGGGAGCATTTTGGCAGAAGAGAATGTGAATGTCAGCTTCATGAGCGTTGGAAGGATAGCCCCACGAAAGCAAGCTGTCATGGCAATTGGAGTTGATGAACCGCCTAGCAAGGAGAGTTTGAAAAAGATTGGTGCCATCCCAGCCATTGAAGAGTTTATTTTCCTCAAGTTGTAATGGCGGCCTTGGTCATTGGGTTCTGTTTGCCTTTTATTCTATAATTTGTCATTTTTGGGTGGGAATCACAGTTCAATATCAACTGCCATTTTTGGTTGTTTCTGGTAGCTTTGGAGGTGAAAAGAAATAATTCAGCTTCAAGATTATGTACTTTTTCAGGTTTTATTGTCTGTAGTTCAATTGTCATTTTAGCTCGTTGTTTGAGAATCTGCCTTTTAATATGGGCAATTGGTTTTGGATAAAGCTTTTGTTCAAGTTCCATGTGCCTAGGCCTCTCGTCATGAACAGCAAGTAATCTTAGCAGATGACTTAACCATGGATATGGAGTATATATACCACTCACCTGGACGTTGGAGAATGAAAACATTTTGTCATGGATATTGGAATAAAGGGCCATTAAGTCAAAATAATGTTTCAGACTTTCAGTGAATTATGAAGTCACTAAAGCTAGGGTTTTTTAAGATAAAACTGCGAAAGACAAAAGCTTTTGGTCGGGACTTATGCTCAATCTAGAGTCAAAATTGTACTTTTATTCGCTCGCCTGATAACGTAAGCATAGCGAGGAGCGAGCTAAATTGCACATATCCTCTGTTATATTTTTTGAATAACTAGGTGCTCCAGCCCAAATTGTACAGGATCAAGCAGCATTTGTAGGTGGTCTCCAAGGCATGGTCTTGTGTGATCCAACGTTTCGAAATGAGTTTCGAGAAAGTTTTAACACAAGTAGGACGTTGGTTTTGTTTTCGTACACCCAAAAGAACCGGGGGTCCATCCAGAACAGAAAGACCAACGTGTCATTTTGTGCCTCTCACATGTCTCCTCGTCATCTTTTCAGAGCTCTACCACTTTTGGATAATGGATTACGTTTAAATGCTGCGGTGCCTTGCAATCTTTTGCCCTCTCGTTTACAGCAACAACAGAATGGCCGTAGCTCAAGTCTCTGGTTCTCTCTCCCTCTCCACTCGCGGTATCTCTCTATCTCTCTCTGTATGTTAGTTTTCTGTAAATTTGTATTCTTTTCCCTTGATTGTCTATATCCTGTTTCAGATGTTTGTTCCATTAGCCCAGCAAGGAATTGCTCCATTTCTCGATTGCCCACGTCGCGTTTAGCGCGGAAAGGAACAACCTTTGCTTCTGGTTGTCCGCTTTGTAAGAATATCTACTTGTTTAATGCCTCTGATGTTCGCTCTGTATCTGTCTATGCTTGGGAGGATTGGTATGTGTAGAGTCGGGATACAATTTTTATAGACCTCGCCCAGTAGCTCATAGTTTTAGTTTGAATAATTCTTGACATTATTGAATGTGTAGAAGGTCAAACTAATACTCTTTTTTACCCCTCTGAGGCCCTATCTTGAAGTTGCAATTATGGGTAAAGATTGCTATTTCTTGGATGCAATCCAGCACAAGCACTGTGATGCCAACGAGTGCTTAAGAAACCAAGAAATTCTCTGTGGCCCACTTGCAATCAAGTGTAGAAGGCCTAAGCTTGGTTACTCTAATGGTTACTAGATGAAATGTAGCTTTATCCCCTGTGTCCTATATGCTGGCTTATAGAGTCTAAGAAGTTTATGAAGGAAGGAAGAAATCTTTGAACACTTGCAATCTTGCATATGAGTTTCCTGATATTCTTTTGTTTTTCATCCCTGTGATTATTTAACCTGGAGGACTATTGTTAATGTCCGTGTGTTTTGAAGTTTGTTACAAGTTAACACTTGAGAGCTAATGCTTGCTATTATTTGCAGTGATATCAAGAACTTCTTATCAGAGGAAGCACGCAAGCAGTACATTAGTCTCTATAAGATGTGAGCAGAATACCCAGAACAGCAACAGTTTGGATGTTTGGCTAGGACGGTTTGCTATGGTTGGCTTTGCTGTAGCTATTACTGTTGAAATAGCAACTGGCAAGGGCCTTCTGGAGGTATGGTGTGTTTTACTGGAGTTTCTATGTCTGGTTTTAGCAATCACTACATTCAATTCCAAACTTAACTGTTTGGTAGTTTTGGTCACTAACGGTTATGTGGGTTGATGCTATTTCCCATATGATTAATTCGTTGTTGCATTCCCAGATTCATCTTGGAAGTTTGACAGAAAACATCACAGCTTGGCTTGATACTAACCACTAGTAAAATGCATATGCAAAGGCAATAGACATGCATTGGAATAACTATATCTTTTGTCCTCTAATTTTAAGGTTTTTCCTATTTAAGTTCAACATAAAAGGTTTCGGTTGCAGTCTTTTATTTTAATGTTTCCACACACTCAATTATTTAAGTCAATCTGAAGTGAGACACTTAAATCGTATATGAACATGTCTTCTTATTTGGGTCCATTTAGTTACTGTAAAAAATTAAAAACCGTAAAACAATGATCCCTTCATCTCTGTTGTTTCATTTCTTTTCAATCTCAATCACCTCACTTTTTTCACAAAGATGGCTTCCTTTACTCTTATTTCTTCTCAACCCATGTCGCTGTTTATCAACACCCATCTCTCTGTAACACCATCTACTTCTTCCTCAACAACGAATTTCCTATTTGTGTTTGTCTCCAAAAGGGCATTTTTTTCAATCTGAAGTTCCTGTTTTTCTTGGAATTGCCAAAATGCCCATGAAGACTGCCGCTTTTGTGGCGGCCATGATGGTGATAAATGCCAAAAAAGTGTACCTTGATGAGGCAAAGGTTTTGTTGAGGAGATGAGGTTTGTGGTTACGAAGTTGCATACAAGAAAGCAGGCGAAGTAGGGAGAGGAGGCTAAGCAACTAGAAGAACAGGTTATTCCCAAATGGGAGCCTATTGTTGATGGGTACTTGAGGTTTTTAGTTTATAACAAGTTGGATTATTATACTCTTGAACAGATTGTTCAAAGGGCGACATGATTCTTTTGTTGTTTTTAATTGTGTCTAGATGGACCCAAATACAAAAATGACTTACTTTGAGTGTGTTACTTGATGTGCTGTTAATAAATATTGATGAACATACTTGATTAAATCGAAACATTGAAATGAAGATCAATGTGATTGTTATTGTTATAATATTATAGGAACCCAGTGAAACATTTTCTGGGGCCTTGGAATCGTCACTCAAAGTTTGTCTCACTTTAATCAACAGTTTTTCTTCTTTTATTGGTCTATGAATGTACCATTTCTTGTCCTTTTACCTCTGAACCTAACCCTTTTCTTGCACATATCCTATTAGTATCCAATGATAAGCACTATCCTCAAATCGATTCTCCTTTTGTTGTTGCAGAATTTTGGTCTCACCAGCCCCTTGCCCACTGTGGCATTGGCAGTGACAGGACTAGTGGGCGTTCTAACAGCTGTATTTATCTTCCAATCGGCCTCTAAGAGCTGACTTGTGATTCTGTTTTGATGGTTGTAATGTTTGTGATTAAGTAATCACTTTTTTTTTAATCCAATTCTGTCTTTGATGTCAATATAAACAGTACCTCAAGCATGTAAACGCGGTGGAAATTTTAATCTATGTGAAGCTTTTCTTTGACTTTTGGCCATGGAGTTTTGCTGTTCAAGTCATACTGTGAATGCCCTTCGTTCGTTCTGACTAAGCTTCAGAACGGATTGGATCATCTCCATCGGGGCACTGGTGACTTGCACAATTTCATTATTGTCTTATCAGGACCATCATGGATGAAAACATTATAAAGAGTACTTATTGGAGATCTTCTTCAAGTCAACTCTTAAGTAAAGTCCTATATATTCTTTTCCTGATGTTCTAACCTCCACCCAATCAAACATATTCCATTCAACCCCACTAAGGGGATATGAATGCTTTCTTCAATAAATGGCAACAACTTCAGATAGAAATTTCAGAGCAAGACAAATAATCTCCATCCATTGCTATTATAGAATCTATTCTCTGCCGTCTCCATGCAGAAATGCTCGTCTGCTATGTACCATAGAGCAGAAAGATTCTGTTTTTTGTGCCTTATCTTCATAAAATTCTGTTCTTTATGTTGATAATGACTAATTTTTCTTTTAAGCTTCTTCTCTAGACATAGGATCTCTTCTTTGCCTGTGAGGGTTCATCTCTCTCCTTGCAAATTTCCTCTGTTTTCTTCACCAGTTTGCATTATGGGTTTGATTAATGGTGTAATGAGCAAAACCATATCCAGAATTGCAAAGAGGTTTCTTCCTAAGACTAAAGTCAGGATTCTAATGGTGGGACTTGATGCATCCGGGAAGACAACCATTTTGTACAAGTTAAAGCTTGGAGAAGTTGTTACTAGCCTTTCAACGATTGGTATTTAACCTACAAAACCTCTTTCTTGATGAAACTCCATCTCCATCAAGACCTCTATCTTCTGCAGATAGTGAGAAAGATTCAAACATCTATCTTCTTGGTTTACACTGCTGAAAGCTTAAACTCGTCCTGTAATTGATTTCTTATGGCAGGCTTCAACGTGGAGACAGTGGAATACAAGAACGTGAGTTTCAGTGTTTGGGATATCGGAGGACAACACAAGGTACAAACTGATCCTAGAGATAGGCTAACATGATTCCTGACGAAAATGTATTGTTTCCGAAGGAAATGTGAAAAAGGTAAACCTTCCTGGAGCTTATAAATGGGAAATGGAGATAAAAGCCATGCCTTTTCTTTTTCAAGCAATTGTATATGTAGAGAAAAGTTATTGATGAGAAAAGCTTTCAACTTGTTGGATTACAGATTCGTCCTTTGTGGAAACATTACTTTCAAAACGCAGCAGGGATCGTTTTTGTGGTGGACAGTAATGATAGAGAAAGAATATCAGAAGCCCGCAATGAACTGCATCGGATTCTAAGCGATGTACGTGAGCTCTGTTGGAATAAAGTTCTTGCTTTCTTAGCATTGATAGAAGCACAAACCCTTTTCTTGGAGGCATAGGATTCGATTACTGAACTTTAAAAAATCAATCTTATACTAAGATGATCAACCTTACTTGTAGAGTGAATTAAGGGATGCAACAGTACTTGTGTTTGCCAACAAGCAGGACCTTGAAAGTGCCATGTCCGTGTCCCAGGTTGCTGATAAACTTGGGCTGCATGCTCTTCGACACCGTTGCTGGTATGCAAGAGTCTGTTGCTTGAAAACTCTAATTTACCAAGCATTGTTGAGAGTTCAGAGATTCTCCTTTCAAGTAACGTGGGAAGAGGGCTAAATATTATGAACTCTCTTTTGCAGGTACATCCAAGGTTCATCAGCCATATCTGGACAAGGACTCTATGAAGGTCTAGAGTGGCTATCCAACAATGTTTCCTACAATGCAACATAATACAAAATCCCCTCACGGCAATGTAGTCGTTTGTCTGTAGGAAAACCGAAAACCCACCCCATGTTTTTCAAGTTTAAATGGATCAAGCAAGCTAAAACATGAATCTCTTGCAATATTTACACAACCAAGTCACTTCAACGATATCCGGATGAACAAACTCAACAAACCTACACGCCACCCAATCTTTTTGAAGTTCCACCAGTCTTTTCCTAGGCTTATAAATCTTGGTAATGGTCCTTTGAAACGGAGATGGTACAACTTTTAATCCAAAAGGCTTCATATTCCATTGGTATTGAACATTGGGAATGTAAAATGCAATTTTATTCAGGTGAACACTCTGTCTCATTTGGTGTTGCAGAGACTTCAGATGTATTGCTTTCTGCATCAGTTTTCTCTTATTGAAAGCTGGAATTTTCTGCAAGAGTATCATAAGTTAGAGTAGCTACATACTCTGGCATATCTAACTGTCAAAAACCTGATTTCAAATCAAACTTCGAAAACACTAAAGTTTTCTTGAGGAAAAGTACCTTTGTACTGATTTTGGGCGATCACAATCTATCATGCTAGATCTTTGGCCTTCAAATCCATTATTGATGGCACTCTAAGCAAATCTATTTAAATCATTGCCTTTATATCGCATTGGTCCATTTAAGCAAAAGTTAAAAGGTGAAATAGGATTTCTCTCCTCAACCATGCAAAAATAAATTAACATCATCAAGAAAGTTCTTTACCTTCGATACACTCTTTCACTCCCAACCAAACCAAAAACTTCAAAGACTCGTCATTTTTCAAATAATAAATTACATTGGTTGAAGGCTAGCTTTGGAGGAATAAGTAAGATTACTCTTTTGTAAAATATAAATAAAAAGTTGCGTATAATTAATAACCTTTTTCCGATCATCGCAAAACTAGAAACTTTGTGTATTGAGAAGATCCTTTTTTCTTAACAATAAATTACAATAGTCAATGTGATTACACAATATTTAAAGCCAATTAATCATATTGCCTTTTATAGAAATAAGAAGCATATAATAACATTTTGAATCCTAAGGTGCTTTCAACTTAATTTTGGCATCTTTATTAAATTGTATAATTTTTAAGGTTAATTATAAAAAAAATCTTAAACTTTGTTCAATTTTACAATTATAGCCTAAACTTTAAAAAGTGATAATAAAATGCTCAAACTTTCAAGTTTTTTCAATTATATATATATATCAGTAATAATTAACAGAACACATGGTGATTAATGAAACGACGTCGTTTAATCACATAATTAAACGACATCGTTTTTTAAAATGACCTAAATCTCACCGCCTTCGTTTTTATGGTTTCTGGATACATGGCAGGCTGCATTGGCAAACTTAACAGAGAAACAACCTATCAATATTCAACGTAAGCATAACTTAATTACCAAAATTTGATGTTGGGTATAGAATCTTGATTCATTTAAGACATCACAACCTATCAATATTCAACAAACTTGTGCAAGAGAGAGAACTTATGATAGAAGACTCTTCTTGAACTTTCACCACACACGTCCACGACAACACGCACACATTTTCACCATATGTTATATTTATAACGTGTTCTACCCTAATGAGTAGAATGAGGCTAATCGTGTCATTTCATAGATGTGATAAACTATGGTTTAATGGGCCAACTTATAGTTATTAGGATACCACCATGTGTCTTAAATGCAATTAGTAAATTGTTAATCATCTCATTATAATTATTAAACATACATTGGTCAATTCAATTAATGGTTGTGAATATGGAATTAATATTGTGAATATATTAATCCATATACTTCTAACAACATTATCATGAAATATACATCTACTTAATTTTTCACTCACCCCCATATTAATAGAGGATTAAGGTTAGCTTTGTATTAAAAATTTGAAGAAAAATAAAATAGTTTTTTTTAATGTTCTAAAACCAATCTTCTATGTGTTGCTATAACGAAGAATATGTTATATTCTTAAATGGATCATGTACATCATAAATTTAGAATTTTTTCAATTTAGATATATTTGTATTTATTATGATATGATTCGATTTTATTTCTTACATATATGTGTGTGGTGTCAAAAGTACTTTCGTAATAAAATTCATTAGTTGATACTCATTAATGTTGCTATGCATGTAGTCATATTATACTATTATCTTTTTATTCTCTCTTCATATAATATTATTTAATGTCCTCTTAACAGTTTGAATTAGAGGAATGGAAATGGTATAAGATACTATTTAACCAATTATATGATTAGTCAAAAACAAATAGTAAGGGGCTTGTCTAATTTCCCTCAAAGCTTAAAATATGGCATGCATTTTTCATTTATATAAAAAAATTAACAGTTCGAATTAGAGGAATGGAAATGGTATAAGATACCGATTAACCAATTATATGATTAGTCCAAAACAAATCGTAAGGGGCTTATCTAATTTCCCTCTTTTCTATATCTATAAATGAAAAATGCATGCCATATTTTAAGCTTTGAGCTAGTGTGAGTTAATTTTTTAAAATATTTAATAATTTATAAATTATATACTTTTCGGGCGCGTAAAGTGGCTACCAATGTGAAGGTAAAGGTTGGTTTAGAAGTTATACCATAAAAGAAGTACTATAAGTATGTATGATCTATTATCTAGAGCAATAAAGAGATTGTTAAAGATATTATTAGTTTATGATGACTTAAATAGAGAAGTGCATTTGAAGTTTTATGTGATAAAAAGATATCACTCAAGCTTAAAAGTAAATTCTATCGTTTAGCAATTAAGCTAGCAATGCTTTGTGGGGTAGAGTGTTAGCTTATTAAACATGTGCATAATCATAAGATAATGATGACGAAGGTGAGGATGTTAGGCTTATTAATGGTTTTGATGATGACCATATAAAAAATTCAAATTAAATTTATTTTCTTATATTATTAAGGGTCTAATTCTTAAATGGAAATAAAATCATAGGATAAAGGATCTTTCTTTATAAACTTGCCTTATTCATCTTACAATATCCGAAAGGATCTTGGTATTTATGAAGGACATTTATCAGCTCCAGATTTCTCTTAACGGTTGATTATTGTAAGATTATAGCAGAGATAATATTAAAGATTCAAAGTCAAATTCAGAATGGAAATAAAGCAAAGACTAGTTGAAGAAAATGTTTATTTAATCAAGAGCCACTAAAATTGCGAAAGAGAGAAGCATGGAAGGAAAGAAGAGAAAAAGCCAAATTATTGAGATACGACAATACTCTTGAAAGTTATATCATTATCAAATCTCTTGTGCCTTAGAAAGTGACAATTCTTTTTTAGAGAGATCATTGAAGCTAAAATGGAACAAATCACTTCTTCATTTAGAGGCTAGCAAAATATTACTAGTTTGGAAGGTTGGAGAACCTTGAAAAATATGTACTTGTGTGAAGGTTGGAGAACTTTGAAAAATATGTACTCATTGGAAGGTTAGAGAACCTTGAAAAATATATACTCGTGAGCTTGAAAAGACTCGTCAAATTAATATTTGAGATTTTAGTGAAACACTCAAGTTGGATCTTGGGACTGGACATATAATTGGGTTATAAGTCGAACCAGTATAAATCGACTGTGTCCTTCTCTCTCTTCTCTTAACTTTTATATTTTCGCATTATATTTTGTGTGTGTTCATTTCAACAAGAGACTCCTTCACTATTATAATAGGCTTCTTCTGTTTTCAAGTGGCTAAAGGTTCCTTTTATTTAACAAACACCTTCTGTTTTAATTTGTCATGACTAGATCTAGTCTTTAGCAAGCTCCTATTGCTTAAACAAGGTCCTATCCAGTGTTTAGGATTTCGTACCGTTCCGGCCGGTACCGACCGGAACATTCCGTTCCAGTTGAAAACCGGTACCGGAATGGGCATAAACTTACCGGGGATGAATTTCGGTCGGTACCGGCAATACCGAAATATTTCGGGGTCGTTCCGCAAAAAAAAGAGAGCCAAGGACCAATTTGCAAATAAAGAAAGTTTAACCCTAATTTTTACCCGACTCTCCCTCTCTTCGGTTGCTTCTCTCCTCGCCGACTCTCCCTCTCTCTTCGTCTCTCCCTTCCGCCGCCCAGAGTCCCGACTCCTGCGTGTGACGTCTCCGGCCAGCCTCGCCGCCTGCGTCGCCTTGCCTCCGGCCTTCAACCGTCGTCCACGGCCTTCAAGCGTCGCTTCGCCTCACTGCACACCGCACGCCCGACCGCCTCCTCGTGCACACCGTCCCGCTCCAGCCTTCTCACACACACCGCACACCGTCTTCTCTCCGACTTCGTCCTCCTCGCGGCTCGCGCACACCATCCGGCCTTCTTCACCGCATGCCGTCCGGCCCTTCGTCCTTTGGTGAAGACCGATTGATATTTGATGTTTGTTTAAATTTCCATGGCATTTAGCTGTTTATGATTGTTTGTGTTGTTGTGTTGGTGGATTTGAGGTGAAGAAAATGGTGTTATTGTGTTGGA
>JANKYE010000224.1:33677895-33691681 GCA_032467995.1 Erythroxylum dillonii
TTTTAATAATTTTTAAATTTTAAATTTAAATTTTTTACGGCTAACTCAGTTAATTTTTTTTCTTTTTTTATTGGTTGAAACAAGTAAAAAGCTGGCAGAATTTCCCCAAAAGTTTTTTTTTTTTTGGTTGTGAATTTCCCCAAAAGTTAAGTGATGTACTCTCAATTCTATATTATGACATGACTTCTGCTCCTCCTGACATTACTTTATTTAATTTCAACTACTTTCTTCTTGTTTTTTTCTTCCAAAATTGATGGCACTTCATTTTTTCCTGTGATATTATGTTGTTTTACCAATTTATTAAATTATATATTATATTCGAAATAAAAATTTTCATTTAATAAGATTTTTCTCACATCATGGAGACATGGATAATGCAATTTTTATTTTAGAGTTACTGCTATTATAATTAATCTTATTAATCAAAAAAATTATACTCTTTCTCTAATTCTCGCAAAATAGAAAATTTTATACGATAACTTTGTCTTTTTTTTTAACCTATTCGTAAATTTCACATAAATGTGAAAGTTGTTCGAAATATGTTACCAAAGTCTTTGTGACCAAAAAAAAAAAATCTCATATTCAAATTGTGATGTTTTTATATACAATAAATATGCACTAAAAGTCTTTATGAGCATAAGAATGATTTTTTCTTCAATGTCCATTGAAACTGTGCTCATGTCTAAATAAAAGATTGTTTAAGTTTTAGGTTTCTCTACATTGTTGTGTGCTTTGCACTTGAATCCATGAGTACATCTCAAAGTTAGGTAACAAAAGGAGCATTAGTTAATGGACTCTCTTCTCAAGATGGACACATTATGAATTTGTGGTATTGATACTTCCAAACTTCACAGTTAGTCAATCACAACACATCTCCGTTGCCCATGTCTTGGAAACTAAATACCCAATTATTATTTGTTTTGCTTATCGTACCTAACACATGTTCAAATTTATTGCAGAAACCCTACTAGACAAAAGGGTTTCTTGACTTGTGCATGTTTACACCAGCAAACTTCCAAAACTTCTTCTTCTCCTAACACAGACACAAGGTAGCTTCCAAAAAACACAACTAATCTTGTTTAGTCTTAAGTTTGCAAACTTTTGTTGGATAGCATCTTGGACTTTATGTTGTTCTGCAATTAACTTTGTTTGGTGTGCACATTTGTTCTTGGGGTCAACTTCTCTCTTTTCACTCTTTTGAGTTAAGACCAAATTGTCACAAAATATACTAGATTCTAATGAAGTACGGTTTCCAAGCAGTATGTGGCCTAGTACAATTAGCTATATGTATTAAAATAAGATATTCTTGAATCCAGCAATTCTTCACTACTCTTTTGAAGTCCAAGTAAATCTTATTTTTATATTATGACTATAACATAAATAAATAAATAAGATTTATTTATGTAAAATCACTTTCGGGACTTTTTAGATTAAAGTCATCATTTTCAATAATTACTGTGGTTGTATAAGCAAATACATCTTTAATGAAAATTTGATTATGATTCTAAACTTCATTTTTAGAACTACATGAATAAGATTTTTCTATGTTTTTGGAATCTCAATCTCTATATCGGTTTGTGACGAAGTATTCTGATCCATTCAGGCTCGATCTTAGGTAAGAGCAGGAAAGACACCTGCTCAAGACTTAATCTTGACCTGCCTTTTTTTTTTTTGCCTCATTTTACTCTTTAAAAGGATTCACTCTTGACACTCACGAAAACATAAAGAGACAAATTACTGAGTTTTTTTTTTTTACTTTATCGAGGCTTATAAAATGTTAGGAATTGCGAACATCCATTGATACTACATCCTCTTATAGAAGCACTTCTTCTAAAGCATTAATTTTTTGGTGTTTTTATACTTCTTTTTCAAAAATGAGTTGCTCATTTACTTTTAAAGAATTTTTGCCTTTAAGCATTATTTATTTATTTATTTATCCTTGTTGTATTATTTAGTATAATACTTTTTCATATTTTATTTATTAAGTATTATTTATTTATTTATTTAATTTTATGTGAATTATTTGGAAACAACTTCTTTATTAATTAAAGATAAGACTGTGTAATACTCAACCTCCTTATTGTTGTTATTATTATTGTTATCTAACCAAGCGCATAACTAAAATATGAAATTTAATAACCTTTTTAACATTTGTAAAAATATCCAAAATTTGATTAATGATATTTTGCAAATGAATTAATTTTGAAATTCTAGTTCATTTTAATTGTTTTCGAATCAATGACTCTAATTAGGGGTGAGTAAGGAAACAAGAATAAAAAAGTGATGATTACAATTTACATAATTACTTATCGTACATATTAAATAATTTTATTAATTAAGAAATTCACTTTTGCATAATTTCTTTTATATTAATAATTCTATCAATCTACATAATAATTTTACCTATTAAATAATTGAATCAATTAAGACACTCATTCCATACGACAAGACGTCGTGCATATTCTAATTATGAAGAGATGGAGCAATCCATGCTTTGCCCCTATCTCAAATATCCCAAGTTAGTTGGAATGTCACATTAATGAGTAGTTGATACAAACTTTATCATCTACTTTTTGTAAATGAGATTTGATTGGACAACACAAAATTTCTTCTTTTTGGAAAAAATGTCTACCACTTGCCATTTTCTCATTAAATTTCCAGTTAGGACTTTGATTTGATCATTTGTTTATGTCATTATGTCTGTAACAAATAAAGTTTAATGTCAAATCATACTTTTACTAGTTCTTCGTCGACTTTTTGGCAAATGGAAGTGCACGACATAAAAAATATAATCAAATGTCTCTCGAGATGTACATAATCAACTTTGACGTGACAGGTTAGTGAGTGATCCTCTTCTTCAAGCACCTTTCGAGCACACGAAATCCTATGTTCAGATTACCGTGCTGTAGCCCTGATTTATTAAATTTTATCTACAATTTTTGTGTTTGAATGTGAAGACAGAGAGGATAAATGGTTTGTTATCCACTATAACCAAACCTTTTCATGTGATACAAATGATACCTCAGGTATACATTGGCTTTGACCTGAAGGAGAAACATGAATTCCCATCAAAAGTTACCAGTCGATAGCTGGAGACCTTTGACTTGCCCACTAAAGCTGGAATAGATATATGTATATGGAATGTATGTGGCATTATTTCCAGTGCAACCCATGATTTCCACAGGTACATTATTACCTTCGGAACTAATGATTTTGGCATTTCTCAATTGATTGGTTTCATGTGTTGTTGCCCGTGAAGTGAGAGTCAGTGGGCCTTCAAAGCAGCAATTGTCCTACTGGAAGTAATTAATAAGTTGGAGATTGCCAACTAGCATTGTATCCATCTCAAAATTAACTTCTGCCAGCAAGCACTTCTAACCTTTTTCACCAGTTAATAAGGTTAAAATTGTGTATTACTGAATCTTTCAGATCTTAAGTTTCAATGAAACTTTCACTGAATGTTATCGTTGTTGTTGCTGTACTTAACACTTCCGGCCTGTGTGCAAAGTGAATAGAAATGAAACTGATTCTCTCATGTAGCACAGCAGCAGAACATAGACTTCTTGTATTGAAAATAAAGAGCATAAGACATGTGAACAGAGATAAACTGTAGATAAAAACGTAATGTACCTTATCATGGCATATTAAACAACATCGCAAACGATCAAGAAACCATATGCAGGAGCCACTGCAGTTTCTGATCAATGGTGTCCACTGATTCTACTCCACTATGCAAAACAGTGACTTACATAGCTATACTTGCTAGCTTGCTGAACTAGGTGGAGGAAGCATGAAAGTTGGTTTAGACTAGATAAAAATTGCTGTAGGAACATGTTTGGGGGCCATATTAGTTGGAAACCGAAACTTTGCAACACCAGTTGAGTTGTTATCAATGAGCAGTGTCTCTACTTGCAACATTGTTAGTATGTTCACTTATTCATGATTCAACATGTATCTTCCTTACCATTGAGTTATTTTATTTCATAGATATATTTTCTTTGGACAAGCCCCTTTAAAGTTTACGATCCTCCCCCAGGCTCAAGAGTTGGCCCTTTTAATCTAAGAAAACCTTGTGGCTATGAGCTTTGGCCATTGTTTGTAGCGTCCGATGACAAGTTCCTGAAAACATAGCAAGCTTGACTTCCAAGTATTATAAGATTGTTGTTTACACTAAGAAGATCAAATATTCTAAACAGACAGTTGATGACAGAGGGAGAGTATATGTAACCAAGGGGAAACTGAAAACAAAAGCAGATTGAAGAATTGCTACCAGAACATGCCTAACTTGAACTAAGTCTCGGATAGTCTAACCTTTGATTGCACTGTATTACCTGTTATGATCATTGTTATCAATTCTTTAGATTAATTGAGCCAATACCTGGTCACAATCAACATTATCGATGCAAGCACAAAAATAAAATGAAAGGGGCAAACAATGTATTGCAAACAAAAAAATATACTTGTCAAAATGAGGCACAAAGTTTATTAACAATTGAACTTAAAATTCATGAAAAACTTGAAATTATTCATAGTTGGCATTCGATATCAAACTGAGAAACTAAGCACTTGAACTCCAATCATCTATACATAACAGTTAAATCTACATGCTTTTTCACTTGGATGAGCAAGAGTTTCTTCTTAATACGGTGGGGGATAGTTTCCAGGATAATGCCCTAAAACAAAAGAAAGCTAGAGTTAGCCACAATTCAGATTGAATATCAGCATTTAACAGCAGATGTGCAAAAAGCAACATGAACTCAACAGGAGGATAGTGGGGTGTACCTTGAGGAGGAGGTGGATATGGTGATGGAGGATAAGCTGAAGGTGGTGGATATGGTGAAGGCGGGTAAGCAGCTGGTTGAGGGGGATATGCAGGCGGTAGATATGCTTGATTAACTGGGTATGACGGATAACGAGACGGGCCACCGTAGGCTGTAGCTGGTGGTGGATAAGCGGCTGGATATGCTGGTGGTGGATAAGCGGTTGGGTATGCTGGTGGTGGTGCTGAGTATGTTGAGACTTGAGGAGGATGTGGTGCTGAGTAAAGTGGTGCCGAAGGTGTTGCAGCTTTCTGCACAAACACATTTGTAAGCCCGCAACAAACAAGAAACCTTCCTGGATACAGAAGATAATAGGATATCTAAAATTTCAGGTCATCAAAATAACTTGCCTTGGCATTAGCATAATGCATTATAAGTCGCACTTCTCCAGCAGCTCTGCAACGGGGCAAAACACTCTTACTTGGGTCATCCAACTCATGGTAACATAATACATGTCTGTCTTTCTATCACTCATAAACATAAACCCTTCCCTCCCTGCAAAAAATTCTGACGCAGGGACATGGACAAATGCATGCTATGAGAATGAAAAAGGAGGGACCAAGAAATCTCAAACTATGAGAATGAAAAAGGAGGAGCCAAGAAATCTCAAACAATCAATCAATGCACTTAACAAATAATGGATATTAGGCAACATTACCACAAAACAAAAATAATTAATGCTATGCCCTTGAAAATTCAAAACCTGTAAACGTAAAACCACAGAAATGATGTTCTAGCAATGCCTAAAAGTCGCTCTCTTATATCCAAAAACCATGGATAAGTTCACCATTTCTTTTGTTCTTGTTAATAGAATTCAATACCATCTTTGTGAAGAATACATAACCTATTACAGCAGGATAAATACGACTTTCATTTCAATACCTCATAGCCAGAAGATGTGCACAAGGCTATTAAGAACAAACATGCAAGGATCGAACTTGTTTGCATATATTTAAACACAGGAACTTCAAGAAATACTGGCATTCAAAGAATTCAATCCCAAGTTAAAGTCAAAAGTAATGGCATTAACATTACCTGCCAGTTTTAGTTTGAAGTGGCCAAGTGCAATCGTCAAAGCCCTCAGACAGAACTTTATGCAACGGAACCCTAAGTTCAGTAATTTCCATGAGATTAGATTAACATCAGACCCAGAGCATCAGCATAACGAATCATCACTGCATAAAAGAGATAAGAAGAATACTCACTTTCCGCTGCCAATGAAATCGTCATTAGTTAAGGTGTTGCTGTTCCAAACTACAATGTTAAGCTCTCTCAGCCCTTCAATCAAGGTGAATATAAACTTCTCTTGGAATGTAGGATTCCTACCACCATCTAAACCAACCAAGCACAATAAATTAAAAAAGGGAAAATAAGTTCCGTATGATTCATCAGCTACAAATCTTAACCAAACAAGAATACTAACTGAAAAAGTCAAACTCTTGAAAAGCAGAGATAAAAGGGATTTCAGTGACATTCCTAAAAAGGTACCAGGAAATCAACATAAGAAAATAGAGAACACAGATGCAAGCAAAGAAAGGAACTTTCAGGCAGGTACCTGTGCAGGTTCGCGTACGGACCTTATTGCTACCATATTCAAGGCAAACATAAGGATCTTGCCTTGAAATCCATTCTGTGTCTTTCAATTTGGTGCAGGCAACCACTGAACTCAAACACAAAACAAAAAGCAACCCACATAAGGACCAAGCTCAAAACAAAGAAATAGATCAACAACAACCACAAACACTAAAATGGAACCTTCAGTCATTACCGGTGACCTCAAGAAGCTGTCCCTGAATACCAGAAATCGACATTGGATGGGAGGTGACCGACAGCTGACCTGTAAAACTGGTAAAAAATTACTTGTTGCATAAAACGACCCACCATCTCTTTTTATATCCGGGTTCGCGAAACCGAGTGGAAAGAACATTAATTACATTAAGCACGTTAACGGTTTATCCATTCCGATGTTCTTTTGTTTACTCAACTCTTTTTTCACCGTAGGAATTCTGCTCGTTTCCCTTCTAAGGTGGTGCTTGCTGCCGTCACCTGGCTAAAAAATATTACCTATAAAAGTGGTAGATCATGGAGCGAAGACTTTGACCAGTGCACGTGATAAATCTTGCAAATTTACGCTCGGACACGCTCTTCATTATTGTCTTCTTTTTGCAGTTATTGTCGAGGGTTCATAATTCGGAACTTTCCCGTTATTCTGCTTTTATTCTGCTGTCAATAATCAGTCCAGATTTTCTGTCAGGAATCTTTGTGTGTCTAATAAATTTAGCCATTTATTTATATGAGTTTCACATGAAACTTATGTAAAGTTCGCAAAATAAATAATTGAAATTTTATGAGACAGAATAAGACAGAGTAAAACTGGACAAAAGATCTGGACTCGTCAATAACGCATTGCTTTTTTTTTTTCAAAAAAACGGAAAGAATCTCCACACATTATTGTTTAGATATTTAGTGGCTAAATTTTCGAATTGACGCAATAATTTACAAATCACGTAAATATAAGGTTTTTTTTAATAAAATTTAAGAAAATTGTCAGAGGGAAATAAATATGGAAAAATAATGAAAAAAAAAGGAGAAGAAGACTTTGTGTTGCATTGACATTTGTTTAAATAACGAGGAAGATGAGGTGTGTGTGTTAGAATTAGAAATAGAATTGGTCCATTCTTCGATTACTAAACAGAATACAATTGACTTTCAAGAACAATTTCCGTGAAATTGAGGCAGAGCCTGATTCTACACTTAACATTACCAACACATGCAGAAGCCTCTGACCTTGTACTGTTTCACAAGATAGGATAGCTTGATTGTTAAGGCCTAATAATATGCATTATTATCCCTAACTAACATAGAGGCATTCTACATAATTAAACCATCTTAAGCAATTTGATCAAAATAGCTTCGACAGATCAAATTCAAGTTAATTGAACTTAAACAAGTTAAATTCATGTTAATCAAGTTTCGGATACGAGCTGGTAGTTTCCAAATTCCTACTTCAAAATAAACATTACTTTGAGTCAACTCATGCCCAGCTACATCTATATCAGAAGTCTAACTCCAATCTTCTGTCTAAAAACCTGTTTCAAGCTCCTTCCTTCTGATTCCACCAATCAACTTTTAAACTCCACTCTTCTTTGGTTCAGGATTCATTAAAAACAATATCGTTGCCATTTGACAAGAACTAAACTTGTGGTCCAAGTTCAGGAAGCTCCCTTTGTGGACTACTAGCTCAAAAGAATGATAACATTATAAAATATGTTAAATCAACTATTTAAAGGAATTAATAAAACGAATTCAACTAACTGGTGCAACAACTAGATTCAGTAATTTCAGCCCACCAGCTTGCTTTCAGCTCGAACAACAGATAAACCCAGAAGCTGACTTTAACACTACTACTCGATATGGACTGATCAAACCATAATCACCACATCCACATGCGCGTATAACTTGCAAGCCAATTCATATATACAACTTTCTATAATGACATAAACAAGCCCTTGACCTTTACTCGCTTTCATAATCTTCATCGTCTCCAAATGTGAAGACGGAGGCATCAGCAGCCATTGCTTTGAATTCACTACCTGAATTGTTAATCTCGAAGCCTGATCCAGCTCCATCACTTTTTGGTTGAGTAGAAGCCTGGGAGCCTGCGCCTCCCAAAGTAAGTTGCGCTGTTGCATGAGTTATACCCTGTACCTGGTCTGGTTTAACAGTGGTGTCATTTGTAGTGGAGGTTTTCACTGCAGTCCCGTCTTGAGAAGTTGCTTGAGCTGGCCTGTTTCTTGAAGATACAGATTCCTCTGCCTCGCTGTCTGAGAAAACGTCATCTTTATCACTACTCGATTGGTTCTTATTCTGACTTGGAGCAGCTGCAGCTGTGGCTGTATCAGATGGGGCCTGTGCAACATTTGAACTGTCTTCTGGTTTCTTAACAGTAGTTTCTGTAGGTGAAGCTGCTGGAACGGGCACAGTATAATCCACAAGAACAACCTCAACCTGAAATCCTGGGGAAGGCAGCTTTCTCTGCAGAAAATCATGTAAGATTGTTAGGCCTACTTGAAGCATGGAGAATATAAGACATCTGACAAGAGTCAGGTTGGTAGATGAAACAGCACTTTCACCATGATTAATAAGCAAGAAAGAAAACAGGGGTTTTCGTGTTAAGTGAGAATTAGATTACCTTGTCAAACCCGTCAATGTCACCAGTATTCAAGATTTTTCTATTTTCCATCATTGTTGTGTTCAACCAACTGAAATTACAAAGGAAGTACTAAGTAATTCACATTCTGTTCATGATCATAGCAGTATATTCTTTTAAAAGGTCAAATACAGACAAGTAAAAATCTCCTTGGCGATCATGAAAATGGACTTTAAAGTCTCCAGCCACTTCTGTTAGACCAGGCTCCCCTGGCAAAGCAAAGACCATAACTCCTTTCTTAGGTGCCGTAAACCAGTAATCTTCAGGCTGCAAAAGAAACGAGAATTGTCATACTGGAAAAGCTAGAATTAGCCAGTGGTCCATAAAAGAGAAGACATTAGATTATCCAGTGGTCCATAAAAGAGAAGACATTCTTAATAGAGCTTTCCAGAGACTCCTGGCATGATAGCAATTGTTTCATGAAACTGAACAGTAACCTACCGACAAATCCTTGGTTCTGGGATGCTTTTTGGTGGAGAAGAGCACACCTGTGTATAAAGAAAGCATTGAAGAGATAAACAAGAATTTGAATAACTCATACTTATAAATTGATATTTATCTAACATATAAAGTAATGTGAAGTTTAACTGCCACTCATCATTTGTATCTCTATAAGAGTCCACTCATCTTGTTTCACATTTTGAAATAGAAATAAAAAGAGAAAAGGAAGAGGAGAAAGAGATGGGGCAGAGCAGTGAAGACCCATCCTGAACATGTATAGCTTAGTTCTTCTATCAAGCAAAGACACCAATGGGATTTACACATTTTCCAGAACAATAAAGATGTGGAAAGAAACATATTATGCCACAAATATGTTTGATTTGCCATCAAAGAGAACAGGTCAAGCCAAAAACTGAAGCTCAAAGGCATACGAAGGAAGACAAAGGAAGGTATAAAGCATTTCTATCTGCTCATGAGATGCAAAAAAGAACAAATATACCAACTTAGCTGCAATGATTGAATTGGCAATGCAGAATTAGCGAAGAAAAGGAAAATGGAATCTTTATTTATAATGGCACACCCACCGTTGTGATCTGAGATAGTTATGGAAGGCCTGATCCAATAAGGGCATCTATGGAGTCGAAATCCTCTAAGCATGCACCTGCAGAAAGCGTCTACTTCGTAACTGAAGAAACAAATAATACTTCTGACAAATGCAAGGCAACAAGCATACCTACGCCCAGGTTGGTTTTCACCATTGAAGTATGTCATGATGCGCTCAAAATATTTTACATATCTCTACAAAGAAATAACAACAGAATGGTAACTATCAGAAACGATGAGAAGAAGGCTCAGCAAAGAGATTAAATGTGTATTTTCCTTAGAAAAGAAAAAAGGTAATGGCTCACTTACAATTTGGCTTGGCAAAACAAGCCCTTTCCCATCAATGCATCTTTTCTGGTTGTAGTAATCCATTGACTCTTCGGCTGTAGGAAAGAACTGCAAACAAACGGTTAATTAACAACATAAACTATTTGGTAATATTAACATAACACTGACTAATGTACGAATTACATCATAGGTAATAGAATATATATATCACTGCATATAATCTCAAAACAGTGCTGCATTTAAAACAAATTGCATGTATTTTTCCACAACAATTTGATAAATGTCAAATCAAAGTACAATTCAACTGGAAAAGAGATCCATATCTTACCTTTAAGTATAGAAGAAGGCTAGAAATCATCAATCCTGTCCTTGCCATTCCAGCCTTACAGTGCACAACCACGACATTCTCAATGTCTTCCTTCAACCAGGAGTAAGCACTTTGACAGAATGAAATTATCAGTTGAATCGGGGGGCAGTTATGATCATCAAATGGAAAACTAGCCACCTAACAAACAATTTCATGCGACATACATAAGAAGCTATCAATAAAATTATTGCCAATAGAAATCTTTAAAGCATTCAAGTATCAAAACAGGGAAATAAAAGAAAGAAAATACATTATACATCACAACAAATAGGACAGACCAAATTTGAGCTGAAATACAACAATCCTCAAATCTGCTTTACTGATGCAAACAACGATATGTATGCTTTACTACTGCATCAGATATTAAAAAACAGTACCACACCTTTCCTTCGAACAAGGATGCATCATACAGCCTTTCAGAACAAAGGTTGTAAACTTTGTACTTGCCCTGCACATAGAAAGTCGACCAAAGGTCAAAGATTAGGATAAAATAACGTTAGAATTCCAAAAATGCCATTGCTAGGTGTAGTAGGAGAATGAAAGAAACTCTAGATGCACTTATCAACAACAAGATGAGCACACCAGCAATTCAAATCCCACATTGCATAAGTATGCAGTCAAATCATTGATTAGGAAAACTACAAGGTCTTAATTACAAGTTTAAGAATCTAGGCAGTTTCTATAACCTAACACCAGTACCCACTATTAAGCCGAAGATGGTACAGATCATACCCACAAAGGAATAGAACTATGACCCTCTTGCACGCCAAACAAAAGAACTTAGAGGTTACAGAAGACATAAGAAATGAACAAAGAGTAAATAATGAAAAAAAAATATTGTTTTATATCCATTTACCTTGTGATGGGTTTCAAAAAAATTAATCACTTCTTCCATTTGGTTTCTGTAGAAACCCTGCATCACAAAGCTAGTAGTTCATTATTGATCACTAGAAGAATCAAGTCTGATTATTAACTACAAATTAGCATGCCTACCTCAACATATCCAAAGAACCCAGAACTCATATCACCAGCAGGGAATCCCATGGCTATTATGTTCTCAGTGATATATGTCATATCCAAATCAAATGCTCCTTCCTGGATACAAAGGGCAGAATGAAGATTAAATACATGAAAAAAAAATAGTTGAAACAAAATCTCTGTGTAGACATTTATTATCAAGATATTGGCAAGAATCAGCATCACGATTCAAAACCTCAAACAATGCATTGCACAAGAAGGAAAGTTCTACTAGCTGGAGAAACCCAGCCTATTTCCAATGCAAGAGTTGACCCATTTTCTTAGGAAACACCTCTGTGTAATACTAATGACACGGTGTCTAGAAAGAGGATTATAGAACAAACAATCAAACAGCAAAAAAGACCTCTCACCTCCTCCTCTCATCACTATAAAACATGAAAACATTAGCAAAGGAAATATAAAACTAAATCAACGTGAGAACCATTTAGGAAAGGAAATATAAAACTAAATAAACATTAGGAGAGAACCAATAAGAATGGCAATAAATGATCATTCACTTGAGATCAAAACGATTTACAGGCAATGTAATCCACCTGATATCTTCGCTTATTTTGAGAGACAGCATGCCGTGCCTTGACCTGTACTGCTTTGACTGCATTCTTTGACGTGTCAACTAGCCCCTTCGTAATGGTCCCAAATAAACCAGATCGTGAAGTGCCTTCAAGACTTTCGTCTGAAGGAGGCGATTTAGGGTGCAGATTCAGTCCAAGTCCGCTAGTGAAACGTGAAAAGGTTGATTTTCCAGGACTCCCTGTTGGTGACGCATCTTGAGTCGAAGATAAAGGCTGAGGGATCTTCAAATTTTTGGCCCATGATGCTATACCAGCAGCAGACAGCTTCGAGGGAGCTTCTTGGGCAGAATTATCCGGTACAGGATTGACAGCAGCAGGAATTCTAGCATTAGGTCTAACAGATGGAGCTGATGAATCAACGGATACTGAATCCATTTTGTCTCAAGGATCTGGCATATACAGAAACTTACAGAGCCAACAAAGACCACTGCAACGACCAACTGCAATAAGAACACAAACACAAAAATAAACATAAACATAGGAGCATCAAAACACAAAAGGGACAAGAACTTCCCCAATGTCCCACCTAGAAAACAACAGAAAAGTAAATTTGTGTGATCGATTTTAGCTGCATCAACTCCATTTCAACAAATAACCTCTTTTCAAATCCTGAGCTTTCAAGCTAATTAATCGCAAACATGATCATTATCCGACTTTCTAGCGACAAAACTACTCCGAAGACCAAAACCATACAGAGAAGGGCCCACCACTTGCACACAAATTCGACATGCAATACCACAGATTCAGATTGCTCTTTTTTTTTTAAAGCAAAAGCATCAAAACCCAATTGAAATTGGTCGAAACAGAGACAGCAAAGACATTAGTGAAAGAAAAATAATTAGGGATCTAGGGTTAGGGCTACACCTGATTGTGCTGTGATTCGACAAAGAAGAGAAACTAGATGCTTACTGAAACTGAAATTCGGGGTAATTTAGGAAGAGATCAGACGGAAGGAGAACGAGATAATAGTTTGGTACTACCAGTTACAAGGATGGCATATTTGTCACTTCACTTGCTTTTCCGGTCAACCAAACTGGTACAAGCAAAGTGGCATAAGCAAACGGGATAGATCAAACGGTGTAAAAAGGGTGGGACTACCGTTTAAGATATACTAATGATCATACTATATAGCTGCCGGATAAATTTAGACACAAAGATATATCTAGTATATATTATGTTATTGTCTCAAAATGACAAATTTATAATATCCGTGGAAAAAAGATCTTATTTTTATTGACCATTTCTACTTTTCACATTTTCTTCTTACACATTTAGATCAAAGATACTCAATTTTCTTGTATTTAATTAATTTTTTTAAAAAAATATAATTTGACACACACACACACACACACACACACACATATATATATATATATTTGTAACTTATGAAATATTTTACCGATACGTCTCAACAGAGTTATATTATGAATTTTCAACCAAGTGATTC
>JANKYE010000224.1:33761280-33773332 GCA_032467995.1 Erythroxylum dillonii
CATGGAAGTCCGTTTAACGGACCTTCTCGGGTGAAAATGGGGTGTTTGGCCAGTCTATGTCCGTTAAACGGACATGCATGTCTATTTAACGGACATGCTCGGGTCAGCTACAGTACTTTGCGATTTTGACCAGTTTAGAGGCCGAATCTCGCTTTAAGGCCTCTAATAAGAGTTGTATATCTCGATGTCTTCTTTCCAATGGTCTAAGAACGAAGTCAATCAGATATTTGTAGAAAACGTTATGGCAATCGCGCCAAAATATGTTCAAATTGATTTTGGGTGTGAACATGGTCTATTCTTTTGATCATAACTCCCTCATCCAACCTCCAATTGAGGTGATTCTTGAAGCAATGGTTTCCTAAGACATGAAGCTATCTCTCCATAAAATTTGTAGCTATTGGAGTTGATTTGAGGAAGTTTGTTTTAGAGCAAGTAAGGGGTCGGTTAGAAGAGCATGATTAGGGTTTGAGCAGTTTTGAGCTTTTTAAGCATATCTTGAGCTATAAAGCTCCTATTGAGATGATTCTTTCTTTAAAGTGAACTAGAGACATAGAGCTATGATTTCTATGAAGAAGTCAAATTAAAATGATGATTCGAAGATTTCCAAATTCTGTTCGCAAGTAGGAGAATTGAGTTCAAGCATAGTAACTGATTTGTATGAGCGCACCATGGAACCATTTGTAAGTAAATTTTTTGGATGTTATGAGCATGGAGATGTATTGATAATGTCTTATAAGAGTTCAATGAAAAAATATATATATCCGCAAGAGGTTGGGCTTCGGAATCAAGTGGGGTCCAACAGACGAATGAGTAAGCAAGAGAGTTGGGTTCCGGAAACGGGATCCAACATTTGTGGTATCAAAGCTAGGGTTGGACTCCGGACTCAAGTGGTGTCCAACATTTGTGGTATCAGAGCAAGAGTGTAAGTGTTATGGTTTAGGTTAAGCGGTTGGGTTTCGGTCCCAACATGGGGTATCTTCTGAAGGTGGAGACACTCTTGGTCGTTATGCCGCAAAAGTATCATTGTGGTACCTTGGCCGACGCGGATTGACGAATCCATGAGGGGCATTGTCATCAAAATCAAACTCTCGCATTTTATCCACAGTAATGACATCCCCCTCATTAGTAAGAGCTACCATTTCATCCAGTTTAGTGACCTAAAGCTTATGTAAAAATTGACTCAACAAAACTGGGAAGACGAATGCCTTGGTGCCTGCCCTGTGGGGGACCACTTGCCACATCGCTGTCATCATTAATTTGGCTGCAGCAATGCCTTGGAATTGGTCATCATAGAAGAACATCTTATCCAAAATGAATAAGTCTTTAGTTCGGAGATACCCTGAATCACTAGCCTTAGGCATTACATTATGAGCGAGCACATAAGCGATCAACTTTGGGGCTACATCCAAGTGTTTGCAATGCACAAAGTAGCGGTGGTTCGTTCGATGCCATACAGCTCGAACCCCAAGCCGATGCATAGCTGCCTCCTTAGTCTAAGCTTCATCGCAAGAGCAACGGGTTCTCTTATCAAAAGATGGGACATTGCCCCCCATGGGTAGCTCTAGGTGGTTGCAGATAAGCTCCTCAATGATCACCACCTCTTCTCTATTGACTCACGAGGTGAGCACCGGTGGTTGTTTTCCATTCACCGCACTCAGGTTGGCATAGAACTGTTTGACTATCTCGGGGTAGTAAGTACCCTTGAGGGTCAAAAGCTTTCCCCAATGAAATTTATCCAAATTTGCCTACACCCAATGCTTCTCGTCAATAAGGTCTGCCATTGACACCTCAATTACAAACTTATTGTTCTTCTTCTTATGGTACCAAGCCTCACATTGCTCATTGATGAATATTGATAGCCCAAATTTTTCTCTCTCACCAACCGAGAGGGTTACCTAGCATTTTTCCTCGCCATTTGCTTAAATCATGACATAGTTAAATTTTCCAAACTCAATTTCAGCAAGCCACACTCAAAAAGTTAGTTCAATCACAACCTACGCACTCCAGTCTTAACCAATCGGCAATATTAAATCTAATCCCCTAAAATTTAATGTACTCTCAATCTTCTTCAAATTGAATAACGCCAGCAACAATTCACTTCAATGTCCACTACCCATGCAATTCAAATCATCAATTATTTGGCCAAATCACCATTAACAAGCATTGCAAGCTCTTGTAATTCCAAAATCAAAACTCAATCCACAATAGAATCGGTAACCCTAACCTCAACAGAGCACATTACCTATCCCAAAATTCGTGCAAACTGGTTTCAAGATGATGCATGGACAACTCACCCTTAACTCTTGTAGTGTAAAACTTGAAGAAATGCCTCCCTCCACGCTTCTCTGACAGCTCTTGTCACAGTCGCCCTTGTCACAATCGCCCTTGCCACTAGGAGAACAAATAATCTTGTAGATAAAGTATTGATGGGGAGGAGTGAAGGGGAAAGAGTTGGGAATGAAGAAAATGGGTGATGGGTGTAGGCTAGGGTTATGGTGGTCAGAGGTAAGAGAAATAGAGAGAGAGGGGGTTGACGGTGCCAAGAGAGAGAGGGAGGGAGGGAGAGTTAGAGAAAGAAAGAAGAAGGGTTTAAATTAAATTAAAACGATGTATGTTAAATGGATATGTGTGTATCCGTTTAATGGACCTTTACGAATGAAATTGTGCATTGGAGGTTTTGTGTCCGTTAAACGGACATATGTCTATTTAACATACCTTTACGAGTCAAATTGTGTTCTGAAGGCAACCAATGTCCATTAAACAGACATGCGTGATTTTTTTCAAATTTTTCCCTCTTTTTCTTTGTTCCTTCTAGCCTTTGTAAGACTTCCTAGGGCTATATGCATCATGTGTAACTGCAAAACTTGGTAGAACATCAACATATTATAGAAAAAAATTGTCACTTACCTTTTTCCATGCTTAAATTGAGTCTCACCTATAAGTTTGAAAAGTTATGACCCCACCATTCCTTATGCTACTAGAAGATGCCCCTGAAATGCCTCATAAAACTCGTCCCTTAACACACATAATGAATTAAGCACAACGAATTGGATACAAACAAGTTAAAAATTAACGCAACAACAAAACAAAAGGAAGTAACAAAAGAGTTAGAAATATTGGGTTGCCTCCTAACAAGAGCTAAATTTAATGTCCTTAGCTAGACTCGATCACTCGGGTATCATCCTTGAAATGTGATGGTGAAAATGCATCCCACCGTTTCTCCCTTGAAAGAGTGCTTAAGTCTTTGCCCATTGACCACAAAGGGCTCTTGATCATCCCACCTAATTTCCACTGCTCCATGTGGGTATGTCCTTGTTATTATAAACGGTCCCAACCATCTTGATCGTAGTTTTCTCGAAAATAATTTCAGGCGAGAGTTAAACAGCAACACCTTTTGGCTTGGTTTGAATTCCCTCCACAGGATACGCTTGCCATGAAAAGCCTTGGTTCTCTCCTTGTATATGTGTGCATTCTCGAAAGCATCAAGGCGAAATTCATCTAACTCATTTAGCTCCAGTAGCCTTCTCTGTCCTGCTTCTTTGAGATCAAAATTCAGCTTCCGGATGGCCCATAATGCCTTGTGTTCAATTTCAACTGGAAGATGGCAGGATTTCCCAAAGATGAGCCTATAAAGTGACAACCCTAAGGGAGTTTTGTAGGCTGTCCTATAAGCCCATAGAGCGTTATCAAGTTTCAATGCCCAATCCTTTCTTGAGGTATTAACTATCTTCTACAAAATTTGTTTGATTTCCCGATTGGATACCTCTACTTGCCCGCTAGTTTGAGGGTAGTAGGTGGTTCCAAACCTGAAATGACACCCATACTTGGATAATAGCGATTTAAATTGGTGATTCTGAAAGTGTACACCATTATCACTTATTATAGCTTTTGGGACATCAAACCGCGAGAATATGTGCTTCTTGACAAATTTCACTACACTAGCCCCAGTGTTGTTCGACAACTCTATAGCTTCCACCCACTTAGATACATAATCCACAGCCATGAGGATATATTCATTTACAAAAGATACTAGGAATGGTCCCATGAAATCCAAACCCCATACATCGAAAAGCTCTACCTCTAGAATCCCAAATTGAGGCATCTTATGCTTTCTACCAATATTTTTAGTCCTTTGACACTTATCACAAGTCATGGTGAAAGTCTTAGCATCCTTAAATAAAGTCGGCCAGTAGAGTTTGGATTGTAAAACCTTTGTCGCTGTTTTGTTGGCCCTGTGGTGTCCTCTATATAGGGAAGCATGAAAATGATGCAGAACTAATTGCATTTCTTCATCAGGTACACACCTCCTGATTACCCCGTCAGCACATCTTTGAAAGAGCAACGGATCTTCCCAAAAGTAGTTTCTCACCTGACCTAAGAATTTGTTTCGACTATGGTATGAATAATCAGAAGGAATAATGTTGGACACCAGAAAGTTGACATAATCCACAAACCAAGGGATGTTGTCCTTAACAGAAAACAGATTTTCATCAGGGAAGGTATCATTGATTAGCTCCTCTCCCAACTTGCCCCCCTGTTCCAGTCGTGACAAATCATCGGCTACTAAATCTTCGTTCCCTTTTTATCACAAATTTCTAAGTCGAATTCTTGCAAAAGTAAAATCCATCTGCTTAATCTCGATTTTGCATCTTTCTTTGTGAGAAGGTATTTTAAAGCAAAATGGTCAGTGTAAACAATAACTTTGGAACCGACCAGGTAAGATCTAAATTTATCGAAAGCATAAACTACTGCTAGTAATTCTTTCTCGGTGGTTGCACAATTAAGTTGAGCATCATTAAGAATCTTGCTAGCATAATAAATGACATGTAGTTTCTTATCCTGTTGCTGCACCAAGACAGAACCAGGTGCAAAATCACTAGCGTCGCACAACAATTCGAAAGGGAGGTTCCAGTCTGGTGCGACCATTATGAAAGTTGACGTCAGTTCCTTCTTCAACCTGTCAAAAATAGAAAGGCACTCATCAGTAAACTCAAAAGGAACATCTTTTTGCAAAAGAGCACATAATAGTCTAGAAATTTTTGAAAAATCCTTAATGAATCAGCGATAGAAACTGGCGTGCCCTAGGAAGCTCCGTATTGCCCTGACCGAACTGGGAGGTGGTAACTTGTTGATAACCTTGAGTTTTGTAGGATCCACTTCAATCCCATTATGGGAGATCTTGTGGCCGAGAATGATTCCTTCTTGTACCATAAAATGACACTTTTCCTAATTGAGTACCAGATTAATGTCTTCACATCTTTGCAGAACCTGTTTTAAGTTGAACAAATATGCATCAAAGGATTATCCAAAAATAGAAAAATCGTCCATAAATACCTCAATTATATTCTCCACCATGTAGGAGAATATTGACATCATGCAGCGTTGGAAAGTGGCAGGAGCATTACATAACCCAAAGGGTATCCTACGATATGCAAATGTACCGTAGGGACATGTGAGTGTGGTTTTCTCCTGATCCTCTAGGGCTATCGAGATTTGGTTATAACCTGAATAACCATTTAGAAAACAGTAATACTCATGCCTCGCTAATCTCTCCAACATTTGATCAATAAAGGGAAGAGGGAAGTGATCTTTCCTGGTGGCTACATTCACTTTCCTATAATCTATACATACCCTCCATCTCATCACAACCCTAGTAGAAATCAGTTCATTCCTATCATTTGAAACAACGGTTATACCACCTTTCTTAGGCACTACCTGCACTGGACTTATCCAAGGGCTATTAGAAATAGGATAAATAATTCCCTCATCAAGTAATTTAAGTACCTCGGATCGCACAACTTCCTTCATGTTAGGATTAAGTCGTCTCTGAGTTTCCACGCTAGGTTTGTGGTTCTCTTCCATCAGGATCCTGTGAACACAAATAGAAGGGCTGATCCCCTTTACGTCAGCAATAGCCAATTTATGTTCACGCAATATCCTTAACAACTTCTCCTCTTGAGAGGAGTCTAAAAAAGCAGAAATGATAACTGGATATGTATTTGCTTCCCCCAAAAATGCATATCTCAAATGAATTAGAAGCTGTTTAAGTTCAGGCTTCGGTGGGCTTAGTATGGAAGGCAACAGTTTAGGTTTCGGAGGGCCCAATTCTTTAATGAATGTATTATTGGAGTATGTTGAATATGAGGTAGATGTTGGCTTGGAAGGTTAACTATTTTATGGTTTCAATGTATTATCATCAACTGTATGAGTGATTCCTTCGGATTGGTATATGCTTTATTTGGTTTGTGTGTGAGAGCTTAATTAGGTTGGAAAATATAAATGTTGCATTTGTCATAGCTAATGGTACCCAATTATTGATAAGTGTTAACTTATACACTTGATGTCACATTTAGTGTTGCTTTATTTCACTAGCTTAATGGCTTTCAAGTTACTTGACCCAAATACATCTCACCTTACCTTTACCCACATTACAACCTTGAAAAGTCCTTTGATTCATGATTTTGCATGTGATTTTTAGTGGTGGAGAAATGAAATGATATGCAAAGTTGTAGATTGTCATGTTTATAAATGGTGTTGAGTGCACACATGGATATATTTTAGTTAAACACATTTTTTTACTCTACCATTAGATTGCTAGGTTTTTAAAGCTAATGAATGTTTATTGACCATGAGTAAAAACTTTAAATGTTAATTTCCTGCTATGATTTTGAATGTCATTCATCTTTGGTTATGATTATGTATTCTTGAAAAAAAAAGTAGAATAAGTAAATATTTTAGGTCTTCGAGCTTAATTTTAATGTTTTGGCTGAGGATAGCAAAAAGCTAAGTGTGGGGGAAATTAATAGGTCCTTAATTGATTATGAAATTATTCCATAACACTTAGCGATTATGGACATGAAATTGCTTAAGTTACTCAATTTAACTCATATATGATTTTAGGTACAATTCAGAAGCAAAGAATTTAAAGAGAGTCAAAAGCTCTATATTTTGTCTTTTCTATGAAGATTCATATTCACTTGTCTTCGTCCAAAAAAATGATAAATATTGGATCAAGTAAAGATAAGAAAATCAAGATGATGAAGCTACATGAAAATTGCATGTGACAGTCCCATACATGAACATGAATTTAATGGAAGGTAATTTAGAAGTATGGTAAAACAAAGATGGAAGGTTGCAGTAGGTGGAAGCACAAAACAACAGCAGAAGAAGAAAACAAAAAAAACACACGTAGCGCTAGGAGAACATCTGCCTAAGGAGGACCAAAATGACATGCAACAAAGCAATGTCTAAGAAGAAAATGGCAGTGTAGTGATGAACTGGAAAAAGGAAATGCAAATGTATCCGTTCAACACAAACTACTTAGATGTAGTAGATGCAAAGATGTATGGGGTTTTAAAGGTAAAAAAACACTATAGATAGACTGAAAATAAAAATCAGTAAATAGGGAACAGTAGCGTAGAAGAAAGGAGTAAAGGCACAGTAGCAGGGGAGTCTTTAGATGGGACATTCTTGGAGGGGCTAAAGCAATTTTTTGGGAGAGAGGCTAAACGTCCCCACGTCAGTTCAGAGGTGACATCGACACTGATGACTTGGGTTAAGCGTTCCTTTCATATTTTTATTGCTTCTTTCTCTCTTATTGAATTGATTGTATTATCCTAGGCATATGGATTTGGGTTTTGTGTATGAATGATCGTATTATCATTATTTTTCAGCTATTTATGTATGAACCTATTGGGTATTGTGAAAAGATGATTTTAAGGTGTTCATTGAATCGTTTATTTGTAAACTCATTGCTAGAATTTCGATATAATCTGTAATAGTTATGTTGAAATTTATATATAGCGACTAATGATTCGTAATCATTACAACTAACACAACCTAGGTTAAATGACGCATCATATGTGGTTGTTGCCTTGATTAATCAATTTTTCTAATTTTTAATGCTACTACCTAATTAAATCTAGGGATCATATCTTAGATTATTCGATGGTTAGGTTTGATTAACGATCATGTCTTAATTAAAGACTAACTAAGGTGAAACTCAGGTTAATTATTAACTCACGATTAATAGTTGCTAGGAGAGGTTATAAAACAACAAATCAATAAAATATGTTTAGTTAAGGTGTAGGCTGAGATTGAATCAAAGAACCAGGTCCTTACTGAATTCTCCACTTTTATCATTTTTAACATGTTTTCTTTAATTCATTTTGATTAGGTTATTTTTATTTTATTTTCTTATTTCAAAATCCAAGCCCCCCCCCCCCCCGGGTTAAACCTAAACACCAGTTACTTTCATTTCAGAAACTTTACACACACTCTCTCTGGGATCGACGTAGACTTGTCATTGCTATAGTAGTAGGTCTAGTTATTTTATTTTGATTAGCATTACGACATGTTGTCAAGTGTCACTGTCATGACTAGCCTCCTTGGGAGGCTCAGACCCATGAGCCATGTTGTCATAGGTATGATATGGGTTTCATAGCTATGACAAACCATGTCATACCCATCACAAATCGAAAAATGTCATAGTTGTGAGTCTCCAATAACTCTTCATACTTGATGTTTGCAACATATACTCTTCATCTTATGCATTTTCTTGTCTCCTCTTACTCTAATCCTTCTTTTTCTTGTTCTATGAAGACAAGTGAGTGTGAATATCAAGAACATGACTCAAAGAGTGTGCTTTCAACTTACTTTAGCCATTATGCTTCCAATTTGTACCTAAAATCAAACGTGAACTAAAGTGAATGTCTTAAGTATTTTAAAGCATTAATCACTAAGTGTCAAGGATTAAATATATCAAAAATTAAGCACATATAAAAAACTCCAATCGATATGACCTTATTTTGGCTTATGTATAGCAAGGATTGTCACCGACCCTTAGAGTTAGAGCATAGATCATATTAGGAGACAAAAGCCTTAAATTTTTATTGGCAACAAGCGAGTGAGAAAAGACTTCTACAATTGAACAAACTCTACGAGCTTAAACTAAATGCACTTGAAAATGCCAAGTTGTAAAAGGAAAACGATAAAAAATGACATGATTTTCATATCAAGAAAAGGGAGTTTAAGGTAGGAGATGTGTTTTTACTATATAATTCATAATTGAAGTTGTTACTCGAAAAGCCCAAGTTATGATGGAGTGGGCCTTTCAAGGGCCTTTCAAAATGACCCACATAGTTATGCATAGAGCTTTAAAATTGGATAACCATAATAAGGAAACCTTTAAGGTGAACAAAAAAAAGGTGTAAACCATATCTTGGTGGAGTCTTTTCATAATAAAGGGAAGTTATTACTTTCCTTTCAATTCACTAATTCAGTTTTGAAGGATGAAAGGTCAAGCTAATGACCATAACTTAGCATGTTACGTATTTAGATTATTCTTGAATTCCGATTTGTAAGTTCTTATTTTACTATGTTTGGAGCAATTTGGATTATTGAAATTCTTAGTTTTTAAGTTGTGATAGGAGTTGGATAATTCTAGCCATGCCATATTCGTGACCCCTCATAATCTTAACAAGCATGTAAGATGGAACTCGTGCCCCTCACTACTTTACCCCTCTTTTTTAATCCTAGCCATTTAAATACCTATTTTCTCTTCTTCCACATCTCGCATCCTCTCTCCAAACTTGCAACCACATCTAAAGTTCTCCATTTTTCATATCTCTCTTTACTCTTGCTTGGTTTTTTAAGATTTTCTTTCATTTTTCTCCTAGATTATCCTTTCTTTGATAGAAATCTAGTGATTTCTATACAAAATCATATCTTTTGAGTAGGCATTACAAGATTTCTAAACACTTTTTCTCCCTCATGTTTTTGGACGTTATTATGTGTTTTTTTTTGTTTCATAGTTAATTTTGCTGGTTGTATACTTACTCATAGTTCCATGAATCAAGCAAGTTGTCAAATGCTCAGCACTAGTGTCAAGGGATGCTGCACATGATAGGGCTGAGGATTTTAGAGCGCCTTTTCTAATCTTTTTGAAAGAAGAAGGTATAAGATTTCAAACACTTTGCTCAAAAATTGTTATTGCACCGTGATATTTTGATTTCACTATCTTAGAAGATCTAGGTTTGAAAGAAATATTGAAACTTTGAGTGTAAAAATTTGTTAAGAAAATTTTATTCATTTTGAATTTTCTTGTGTATAAGGAACTAAACCTTGAATTTTACACAAACTTGAGTTTTAAGCAGTGGAAATTAGATATTTTTATTTAAATTATAGAGACACCCTTATAATTTGGACTATTGTATTTTGGAAGAAATTTTGTAGTTTTTTAAAATCCAAATTTATTGAACACCATGACAACTTTCATATTGATCAACATTGGAAGAAATTAGCAGGGTTAGATGACTTTTCCGTGAGAAATGTACATAATAATGTTATTCTTAATCTAGAGTATTTGTTATTGATAAATTTATATGTCACGCTATGTTTTCCAAAACTCAAAGTAACAATTGTTCTCGTAAAGATTTATTCATACTTTGGTGCATAGATCACAAGAATTGAGTTTGTACTTCAACCCACATTTTTCAAACAATAGTTACTTGTCTTAGAAAGAAAAGTAGCTATCTTGGCATAGGATTCGTTGTTACTGCACTTGCTCAATTTTATGGCGTTTCAATTGATGGACTAGCTGATGTCTTTCATGAGTTTCTTAATCATACACAATTAAGGCAAGCTAAGATCTTAGACGTCCATACGATGGAACTTTAAGATTATGTTTCCAAATCACAAGTGAAATGTAGGATTGGACAGGCGAGCTCTATTTTTGCTCCGACACAACACCAATAAGAAATCTCATCCAGTGAAGAAACTAAGGAGGAAAAAAAGGAAGGACGGTAGAAAGTATTTAACCTAGTGTCAAAAAATAACAAGAGCATGGCGAATTACCTACACACTATAGAGGTGCAAATGAAGGAGCTTGTACGGCATCAATGTCAACAATGACATGATAAAAAGAAAATACTTAAGTGTTTAAATGCTCAAGATGTTCATATTCCATTGTCCACACCATCACCGCCTTAATCTCCATAAGTCTTTTAAGTCTAAATGTTTTGTTTTTTATGTGTTTTGGGGATGAATATGTATATTAATTAGGATATGACACCTATTCTTTCACTTTATGACTTTTTTCATATACATTTATAAGTATAGTCAACTAAATTTAACGTTATTAGTACTCGTTTATGAGAGTGATTGACTAAGAAGAAATAAGGTAGGCTAAAAAATTAAGTGATAAAAAAGTGTTAAATTCCTATTTCATTGGCCCTTTTTAAGAAAATTAGGTTAAGAATAGAGCTTATAGCTAGTTAAGAGTTGTGATATAGCTGAGTAATTGGGGGCATTCATGTCAAAATGTTTGTCTTTGTGTCAAAAGGCTAAAATGACACTCTAACCAAGATAAATAAAAAATGTCAAGCAGTTGAGTAACTAAAGGATATTCATGACAATGTGCTTACCTCTGCATCAAAAGTCTAGGTTATCATTAAAGAAAATATAAAAAAAATAGTGTTACAATAAATGAAACCTACTGATCTTTTACAAATAGCAAGATTGTTCATGAAAGGTTACTTAGTAATAGTTTACCTTTTTTATTGATCAATAATTAAAAATGCATGCTTACAAGTGTCATAGGTGTATGAATAGGGTGCTAATATTTTGATTGATATATATATTCAAATCAAAGAACTTAAACATGAACGGAATAAGTTATTATATTGGCACATTTTAAGTGATTGATGTTTGAGGTAGAGTTAATTCCATAAGATTTGATGTCATTGCATCATTATTGCATGTTGTATGATTGTATGATTATGTGTTTATATGTTTTCTATGTTTTCTTTAGTTTTGCTTGAGGATAAACAAAGGTTTAAATATGGGGATGTTGATAGGTGTAGATTATAGCATGTTTTTCTAGGTTCTTAAGTATGTTTTTAAGTGTTTCTTAGATGATTATCATGTGTATAAGCTTAGAATTGTGTTTTTGTTGATGCTTATATGTGTTGGACCCTGATCTTTTAGTGGAATTTAGAAATAGTAAATGAAATTGAATGAGTGTTTTTGTATAGGTATTATGTTATAGATGAAA
>JANKYE010000224.1:33911094-33926419 GCA_032467995.1 Erythroxylum dillonii
AATTTATTAATTTACAAAAAATTTAACTAATTAATTGATAAATTGATTCATTTTTAATAATAAGAAATATTAAAATAAATTGAATTAAAAAATTAAAAATTAAATTATTTAAATATTATAGTTTCAATGATTTGATGATACATTGCCTCAATGGGTTGATTGATGTGATCTATTTATGGGCTAAAAATATTTTAATTATTTTAATTTTGACTGAAATTTAATATAATAAATAGTTTGAAAATATTTTTATAAATTAAGAAAAAAACTATTTGTTGATATATGACTAATGAGTTGAAATATAAAAATCTAATGACATCTTATTTTAAATTTAATACAAAATTAAAACTAATTTAAATTAAAAATTAAAATATATTTTAAAAATTATTTTATTTATAAAAATTAAAATTTATAAATCTAACAAAAAAATGATATTTTTAAATTGTTTTTAAGTTATGAAAATCCTAGAAGTAATGTTTTTTTATTTCTTACGAGGTGTTCTAGACGGATCTCAATTATAGAAAAATACTTTTAAACCATTCATATCTAAATTAACCCCGTTCAAATTAAGTAGGTTCTTTACAAAAAGTAAAATTCTAATTTTAAATTTTAAACGGCAACATAAATAATGTACTATACTCTCATTATGGTAAGGGGGTCTTTTGGGATTTTCGATTTAGCCGACTGGGGTATGCCCCGTTTTCGGATGTATATAAACCTTTTTGATAAATACCATTTACCATTTATGAATCCCTTACCGACTTGAATGAATGTAATGTTTTCAGTTCACAATACAAGCCCTCCGAGTCTTCGTAAAAGAGGGATAGTTACTGAGGTTAGAACATAACCAAACCACGCGCTCTTACAGCACGTGGCTTTGATTAGCTGCTCTTGACTTCGTCATGTGGGACCCACCAACTCACATCCAAATCTAACGGCGCACAAATCTCGCGAGCATCGTCATCATCGTCGTGATCATCTAGGGTTCTAATTTTGGTTCTCTATATCCTCCATCCAGCCTCCCACAAAGCTCCTTCCTTTTGAGTGCAGTCTCTCTTTCGCCTCTTTATATACTTATCTCTTTTTTGTCTCCGTCTCTGGCGTAGCCTCACGGGCCGCCTCCTAACCGCCGGCGGCTAAAATTACCTTTCCCTTTTCCACCTTCCCTCTCCTCTCATATAAAAAAACCTTTAAAAAAAAAAAAGAAGACACTAGAGAAGGAAGATTAAGCACTTCTATTTTGCTTCTATTAGGCTTTTTATCGAACACGTTGCATGAGTAGCTACTATTAGGCTTTTTATCGAACACGTTGCCTGAGTAGCTGTTGCTGTTGTTTGGTTGAGTTTGGATTCCTGGGTATTGATTATTTTTTGTGAATAATAAGAGGAGAGGGAAGAGAAATAGAAAAAAAATTAAAAAGTTTGTGTTTTCCTGGGTGAGAAGTAGTCATGGCTCAGGTTCAGGTACCGGTTCAGGCTCAGGGTGTGAACGGCGGAACCGCCAATCCACAGTTTGTGACTACGTCGCTTTACGTCGGCGATCTGGATGTAAACGTTAATGATTCGCAACTGTACGACGTGTTTAACCAGGTTGGGCAGGTGGTTTCTGTTAAAGTTTGCAGGGACTTGACGACCCGGAGATCCCTTTGTTATGGTTACGTTAACTACAGCAATCCTCAGGATGGTAAGGACATTGTTTGTAGTTCGCCTAAAATTTGGACCTTTTTGGGTTCTGGGTTATTGTAATGTATGTGCTTAGTTATTCTCATGGAGAACTGGGGTGGATTTATACCAATATATACTAGAATGAAGTATGGCTTGGTGGGTTAACTGTACTAGATGGTCTTGTTTAGTTGGTGGATTTAGTTGTCGAGACGCGGATACTTTCTTGTTGAGTTTTAGGGGTGCAGTTTTGAAAGAGTGGCAAAGCTTCAAACTTGACATAGACAATTTTGTTGTCTTGAATGACATGTGCGACCTAATGTTTTCTTCCACTCTGAAAGATAAGCTCAAATGAAAAACAAAACCCAAAAGCTTTCCCTCTTCATTAAACAAGTAATATTGATGTGTAGCGCCCCAGGGTTTTACAGAGAGTGAGGGAAGAGATGAGATGATAAATTTATGTTTGTATGATTTTGATGGCCGCCTTGTTTTGCACATATCAAAAAGTCATTGCTGTAATTTTGTTCAGGGGGTTTAGGTTGGCTCTTTACCAATTCTGTTACTTTGCTTACTTATCAAGTCAATAATAGGTGGCTGTAACTTTCCACTTCCTGAAATATAAAAAATGGACTAAATCCAGAACCTTTTTGTAAGAGTTTATTGCTTGTTGAATGTAGGCTGTTGATTTCAAGCAATTGAAATTGAATTTTTTTTTTTTTGGTTAAAAGTGTTTAACTGCATGGACTCTCAGGATAAACAAGCTATCTTATCAATGATTTTAAGCTTATGAATTTTTTTTTTCTCTTCTCTTTTTAATATTTCCATCTTTGCACCAACAAGCCAACTCCTTCCCTCTTTCATCCTTTGTTGAATCCGTTGACAGCTGCAAGGGCATTGGATGTTCTCAACTTCTCGCCTCTTAATGGGAAGCCCATAAGGATTATGTATTCACATCGGGACCCTAGTCTTCGCAAGAGTGGTGCTGGAAATATATTTATTAAGGTATAGTGCAATGGGAAGCTTTGCTAAATTCATTACTTTGATGCATACTTAATTTCCAGGTTCTCATGTCGCTAATCTGGATGTAAATGACAGAATTTGGATAAGGCTATTGACCACAAAGCATTACATGATACCTTTTCTGCATTTGGGAACATATTATCATGCAAGGTAGCTACAGACTCTACTGGCCAATCTAAGGGCTATGGATTTGTACAGTTTGACACTGAGGAAGCAGCTCAGAAAGCCATAGAAAAACTGAATGGTATGCTGTTAAATGATAAACAAGTTTATGTGGGACCATTCCTTCGCAAACAGGAAAGGGAAACTGTGATTGACAAGACAAAATTCAATAATGTCTTCATAAAGAATCTTTCAGAAGCAACTGATGAAGAAGACCTGAAGAAAACTTTTGGTGAATTTGGAACGATCACCAGTGCTGTGGTGATGAGGGATGGGGAAGGAAAATCCAGGTGCTTTGGATTTGTCAACTTTGAGAATGCCGATGATGCTGCTAGAGCTGTTGAGGCTCTTAATGGAAAGAAATTTGAAGATAAAGAGTGGTATGTGGGGAAAGCCCAGAAGAAATATGAAAGGGAAATTGAACTAAAAGTTAGATTTGAGCAGAGTATGAAGGAGGCGGCTGACAAATTTCAAGGGTCAAACTTGTACATTAAAAATTTAGATGATAGCATAGGTGATGATAAGCTTAGGGAGCTGTTTTCTCCTTTTGGTACAATCACATCCTGTAAGGTACTTGGCATTAATGTTTGAATAGTATTTACCTGTGTGATCAGCCTTGGAAATTGTAGTGCACGACGCCTAATAAATATATTTTCCTACTGATTAGGTGATGCGAGATCCGAATGGGATGAGTAGAGGTTCTGGGTTTGTTGCGTTCTCAACCCCTGAAGAAGCATCTAGAGCTGTAAGTTGTGCTTTCCAAGTATGCAAATACTGTTTTGATATTTCTGTAAGTTTATACCTGTTATTGTCTTGATAGCTTCTTGAGATGAATGGTAAAATGATTGTTAGCAAGCCACTGTATGTTGCACCTGCACAACGAAAGGAAGACAGAAGGGCTAGGTTGCAGGTACCTCCATTCCAGTAGTTTATGAACTATTGAAGGAATTTATGTATATAGTTATTTCATATTATTCGTAGTTTGCAATGAGTACTTGTATACCACACTTTAGATCACAGAGATGCAACTTGCTCCCTACCTCCTCCTCCTTCCTCTCTATGTGGATATCTTTCTGTGTTGCAGTGACACCTTATTATATTCTATGGTATTGCTCATATTAACAAGCGTTGTACGCATCTTCTCTTCTACAGGCACAATTTTCTCAAATGCGGCCAGTTGCAATGGGACCTTCAGTAGCACCTCGTATGCCAATGTATCCCCCTGGCGGTCCAGGTCTAGGACAGCAAATATTCTATGGACAAGCCCCACCTGCCATAATGCCTCAGGTGAATTTCTGTTGGTAATTCTTTTGATATATGTTCTTCAAGTAGCTTTTATGATTATTTCATATGATCACATTGTCTCTGTACAAACTTGTGATTGAAGTGCTGAATATTTGTCCAATGAACTTTTTTCAGCCTGGATTTGGGTATCAACAGCAGCTTATACCTGGTATGCGGCCTGGGGCTGCTCCTATGCCAAATTTCTTTGTGCCAATGGTTCAGCAAGGTCAGCAGGGGCAACGACCTGGTGGCCGGCGAGCAGGAACTGCTCAACAATCTCAGCAGCCAGTCCCAATAATGCAACAACAGGTTGGAATTTTCAGATGGCATCTGTATATTGTTTGTTGTATTTAGATAGTGGGCTTAATAATTGCCCTCTCTAATGTCAGATGCTTCCAAGAGGGCGTGTATATCGCTATCCTCCTGGTCGAGGCTTACCTGATGTACCAATGAGTGGTGCTGGTGGAATGCTTTCTGTTCCTTACGATATGGGTGGTATGCCAATGCGTGATGCAGCACTGTCTCAACCAATTCCAATAGGAGCTTTGGCTTCTGCTCTTGCAAATGCTACTCCAGATCAGCAGAGAACGGTAGGGTTTGAACTTATTACTTCTGCAGCTTTCTTAATTGATTTCCTGGGAAGAGACTGAGTGAGTTACATTTGTGAAGTTTATCTGTCTGATTAGTCTGCCCATGTACGTTACTTTTTGTAGATGCTGGGTGAGAATCTTTATCCCCTTGTAGAACAGCTGGAACGTGATGCAGCAGCTAAGGTAACTGGCATGCTTTTGGAGATGGACCAGACTGAGGTTTTGCACTTACTTGAGTCACCAGAAGCTCTCAAATCGAAGGTTGCGGAAGCAATGGAGGTTCTGAGGAACGTGCAGCAGCAGCAAGCAGCTGGTGGCACGGCTGATCAGTTGGCTTCATTATCATTGAATGACAACCTTGTTCCCTAGGTTACGTGTGAGCTTTCAATATTTAACAAGATTTGAAACCATTTTGGATGCGGCTTCAATACTTTGTTAGGTTGATTTCACTTGGTAACTTGGTTTTGATTGATTGTGATTGTTCCCTCAAGTTTGGAGATTAACCTTAATGCTTGGGTTTTTGTTGAGTGGAGATTAATCGTGTTTAAGTGGATTTGAAATATTGATTTCCAACTAGGAGAGCAGATCTTACTATATGGCTAATTAATTGGTCGTCTTCAGTTGCGCTTCGGATTCTGTATCTAGATGACCTACCAAAGGGACCAATGTGACTGTTCATTTTTTCACAACACGTTGCTTAAAAAGAGAAGGATCCGTTAGAACTCCAATTTCCAAGGATGTATTCTTGAATAAAGGATTTTATTAAATTTGCAGGAACATGACAGCTTGTAGAGTAATATTTTTCCTGGAAAGTACAGTATATCCAAAATTATCAACTCACTTCTATCCATTAATAGAATAGTACACAAATCGGGTAGGACAGAACATGTATATGCAGAACAAAGACACGTTAGCCTGAAAAACGCTCAAGTAATTTGATATATAATAATGCTTAATTTCTTCATTTTCTATTGTTCATGCCGATACATAACATATGCACAAGAACTAGCGAAACATTTCAAATAAACACCTGAATCGCACAATCTATGGACCCATGCATCCGTTACTTCGCAGTTGGCAAAGGGCCTGAATGAAGATTACAGCCTCCTAACCTACCTAAACACATGCATCATTAACTAAGCCTCCTAACGGTTGGCACGCCTCAATCTTAAACCAATATCCGCTTCCCTGTCATGTCGACCCCATAAATCTGAACTTTGTGCATCAGAGGATGTCCCAGCCTCATTTTGTTTCTCTACACCATCTTCTCCAAAGTTGTGGAGCCTGCGACCGACGAGGTAGCGGTCATCACGAATTGAGTTGTGAAGATTTGTGAACCAAACATGGAATTTTTTGGCGCAGAAGCACGTCACGGTGAAGCAAAGGCATCCAAGCCATGACAATCGGTACACTGCTGAATTCACGACCACTGGATACCCGAAAACAGGAAAGACTCCTTTTGCTAAGACATAAGGCACACACAGTGCTGTCAAAAGTTTCATTATAATCGGGAACACAATCTCCCGAAGCACCCACAAACCTTGCAGCCTTGAGAAACCATCCTCTCTCACCCTCTCAAACTTTATTCTCCAACTCTCATCAACCAATGGCATCATATGATCCAACATAACCTGTTGATCACAAATGTAGGATCAAAAAGGAAAATCATTTCTTTTGCGAAAAGCATTACTTTCTCATGCAGACCGAGATGCAAATTATTTGAGAACTCACCAGTCTAGTCCAGATCTTCAGAAAGATAAGTCCCATGGCCCAGTCTTGATAAAGGAGAAAAACTGGGCTTTCATCCACAGGCACCCGCATTGGCACAATCACCAGGAGCTCAAACAGCAGCCCAATCAATAATGGAATCACAAAAATCTGGAAAGAGATAACAATTTATAAAATTGTGACAAGGTGTTAGGTGCCGAAACAGAGCACTTGGTTTAATCAATAGAAACCTAAAGAAAGGAAAGAAAGGCTTAGGCACTCGTACCCATATAGACAATAGGGCAGAGCTCTTTAGAACAATTGCACACCACTTCCAGATTTGACCAAACAGCACTGCTGCCCTCTTTGCTCGGATATGTCCAATAAAATATCTAGCTCCAGCTAAAGTGATCCAGATGACATAGCTTCCAATTATAAAAGCATATGTATCTAACAGAAAAGGAAAAACAATCAACAATCTCACCCAAAAATACGAGGACATCTTTACAAAATTATGTAAAACAGTATTACCATTGCACTTAATGCCATGAGTTACTGGGAGAAGAGGAATGGCATTGAAAAGGGCACGCCCAATAGATATAGGTACAACTACCAAGGCGGAGTTGAATATAAGAAGAGTCATCCAAGCTATTATCAGCAAGAGAACAATGCGAAGAACAAAGGTGTACCTGCTGAAAGACAATTTTAACTATAGTAAATGGCGATCAAATTAAACAACAGCAGAACAGATTTGCACACTTTGACACAACTTAAACAGTGGAATTTTTATATTTAAAAACATACTCAGAATCGGATTGTTCATCACTATCATACTCCTCGGCAGCATTGGAACCTTCAGCTACGAGAATGTCCCTGTTAGGATCATCAGCGGCAGCAAGTCCTTCTAGTGCTCTATCTTGCCCACCTAGTTGCACAGCTTGCACCCTGTCCTGCCTCCCTGGCTCACCATTGATGTTGTCCTGGCCACCATTGTCCTCAGGTCTAGGCAGTAAGAAATCAGTTAAACCAAGTACCCAGCCAACTGCTGTAAACCAGTAGCGAAGAAGGGACTTGATTGTAATCCGCAGCTTGAAATGCTCAATGGCAAATGGTATGCAGATTTGAAAAAGAAGTATGTCAGCTGGAATCTCTGTAAATGGATCAGATACCCTGAATAAAATGTCATATGTTAGAAAACTACAATAAAGCATCTCACTAAGATTAGAGCCACGCATGGAAAATAGGGAACAAAACCGAGCTTACGAAATGTCCAGTGGGAAAATCGAAGGTGCCATCCGCATAGCAAGTTTGACAGGTAAGAATACCAGCATCACAATTAAGCTTCCATAAACTGCAACAGATAAAAGAACTCTGCGGGCATGTTTATGCACAGGATCATCAATTAAATCACGGAATGGATTGTAGTTTGGATCAGCTGGATCTCGAAGAAAATACAGCACTCCATTGCGAAGGACCTGCAAGCAGCAGAGAGAAACTGTAAACCTAGTCCAAACAAAATTTGGAGCGTACAAACCATTGCAGCAAGGTCACAAAGATCAGTACCCCACGAAGTAGGCTGACAAAGATACTTATTTGTAGCATATAAACAATTCCAACAACCCAATGAACCAGTGAACTGGCTAAGGGAGAAATTGAGAAGAATTGAACTCTTTGAGCCATAGTCTTCCCGAACATCCTTATAGTACAAACATCTAGCCACCATCCACACATTAAAGGAAATACCCCAAGTTCAATAACCAGAAGGAAGGCAACCTTAATCATAGTCATCAAATGTCTCATGGCTGCCAAGAACTGCCTCAACAAAGAGGGAATTGTCTCTGCTATAGAAACAATACCATATAACCTTCCCACGGTCAAAGGTTCACCTCTAGTGTACCGAATCAAAGCAACAATTCCAAGGTAGAAAAAGACTAAGGAGAATACAAACATGTATCCAATAGCAAGAGTTCCTACATCAGAAAGCCGAGATGTGCCAACACTTGCCCCATTCAAGAGGTCTATAGGAGATGTAGAGCCTATGTTATTTGAGACCTCATTCATTCCGCTCACATTCACCTTCAAAACATTTGCAACTTGGTTAAGTAGCCCAACATCCTGTCCTTCAGATGTCAAATTCGTGACAGCAGTTAGGGCATTCTTTAATGTGATATTTGCCAAGGAAAGTGCAGTATCTGTAATTGGCATAACAGTTGACAGCAATGGATCACTTGCAGAAGAGAGAAGCCAAGATATATAGTAGAGTATAATCCGTCCAAGTGAAAATGGCACAAAGATCACAACAACAAGAAATATCATGTTGCTTGCCAAAACCTGCAAAGCAAGAAAACAACAGTTGAAAAGAACTCCCAATAAATAAAATAAAAGTCTAAATTTAATTAGATCTGTAATCATATATTGTTTTCCAAAATATTTTATGATTTCTTAAAGTTCATGGGTATCAATATCGACAACCATTTTGGACACGCAAGGGAAAAACATATTCACAATTAAATAAAGAAGTAACGAAAAAGAGAAAACAAAGAGCAGCTTATAATTACAGTAAATGCATTTTCAACCAAATGGAAAACAGGACCCTGCATGCCAACCAGCTCATCGAAAGGGACATCCTCTGCGCCATCAGCATCATCTAAGCCATCAAACATCTGTTCAACATGAGCTTCAAGACGAGCTGCCTGCATCTCCCACCGGGCAGCAACATTTTCTTCATTCCTTCTAATGGCTTGACCAGCTCCAGCAATCCCTTGTGCTCCAGCAGCATCTTCAGCATTCGCTTCACCAGCGAAATTCCTATTGCCTTGACCTGGCAGTTGTCTTGCAGCACGAGCCCCATTTCTATCACCTTCATCTTCTCTGTCGGCATCCTGTCCTCCAAGCTCCCTTAAGTGCCTAAAATAATCTCTAAGAGAAGTTGCCCCAAGAAATATAAAAACAATGCTTGCAGACAGTAGAAAGCCATGCAAGCAATCAGTGAAGATAACTGTAGTGGAGATGTGACTTAAAAATAATCTCTGAGCCTCACCAAAGCTCCTCACAAAAGCCAAACGCCATATCCAAAATGTTATAAATGGTATGATAAGGAGCCAAACTGAAAGGACAAAGCTAAGGCGCAGAAAGAATTGCAGAACATGGCAGGCCTTCATTGCCGTCCCAACTACAAACTCCTGAAAAGGAAGCCTTGCAGGAGCATTCTCAGCATAAACAGGAGAAAAAGAGAAAGCATGTTTGCAGACCTGTAAAGCACTGAAGGTACGTCAATCCAGGTGCCCAGAAGTTTGACAAAGAGACAAACAACACAATATATAATGCGACCCAGTGAAGACATATTAATGAATGAACGGTGCATGACAGAAATGCAAAATAGTCTTCATAGCATGAAATAATTCCCTTCACCCACATTATGCATTTTACATAAGGCCCAGTGAAGATATTAACGAACCAAGTGCAAAATAGTCTAAATAGCATGAAAGAATTCCCTTTACCCACGCTTGCAACAGAAAACTGTGATTTTGCATCATTTCACAAGTTCTCTTCAGCACAAGACATTAAAAGGTTAACCTTTTCTATTGAGTTTTATCGAGTGAAATGGATAATTCATGGCAAGTTGACTCCTTCAAACTTTCGTCCTAAACTATGAAACTTATACTCAAATTTCCAGCGAGCTGCACATGTACAGCATGTTTATCGTTGCCAGCTGCAAGTCCTAATTTTGAATTGGCGTTCATGAATCAAAATTACACTAGACAACACTAGACATCTTCCAACAAACTCTCAACTATCAGCGTAATTACCAAAAGGGGAAGACAAAAAAAGAAACAGCTCCTTAATGATTCCACCAATTCACGTGCTTTGACACAAGAACATCAAAACAACATCTAATATGCCATACAGAATAACAGAGAGCAAATAGAATAAAAGGACGGAACTTGAAACTCTTCAAAACATTAAATAAAAAATTATTCTAAAGAGAGTATGTAATTTGAACATAAATCAAGACCTCGCACTGACGAGCATTGCTATGATTAAGCCACTGGAGGAGGCAATCTTGGTGAACAAACTTGATACTACCGCTACAAGCACATGGATACCTCAACGGATTCTCGACGTCTCCAGGGTTCCGGCAGATCCTGCACACATCCTCGTCCTCCTCCTCCTCATCGTCGTCGTACCTCGCCACCGACGAAACCGACGCCCCGTTACTCTCCTCCTTCTCAATCGAAGTCAAAGCAGAACTCGAAAGAGAAAGCGAAGACGGCGAATTCATCCCATTATTGTTCTCTACGTGGCGGTTGGGCGAAGCCGCCGCGGAGGCGATTTCCATCGGAGAAGAGCAAAATAGATCGAAGAAATGAGGAGAGATATTCTTGTAATTTGGTTTTATTAGCGCCTGTTTTGCTTTTTGCGTATATGGTGTGTCATGTGTGTATCAGGTTCTGAAGCCTGTCGTTTTACTGACGGTTGCGGGTCTAGGGGTTTCGATGATAATAACGAGGAGTTGAGGTAGGAGGTCGGTTTGGAATGACGTGGAACACTGGGACTGGACCTCATTCTTGGGCTTCGAAAGGCATCACCGACTATGGCTTTTCTTAGGGCAAATTAAAATTTAATCATTTTTCTGTAAAATCCTTTTATTTAACATAATTTTTTAAGTATTTCCCATATAGTTGATTCTTTTTTTGAATATAAATAAATAAATAAACACATGTCAAAAAAGAAAGGATGAGGTTTCTCCTGTTTATTTTTAAGGTAAAGGATTTACCGATATTTATTAAAAAAATTTAACTAAAATTTCAAATTTTAGAATTTTATTAAAAAGACAATATTATATTAAAAATTTTACTTTTGTAAATTAAACGTTGTAGAAAATTAAGTAATATTTAAAAATAAAATTGATTAAAAATATTAAATATTGACGAGAAAATTTTCTATGTTAGATAAATAAAATCATTTGATAACCAACCATAGAACAAAAGGCAAAATTATGAATCCTGTACTATTATAATTACATCATAACATTAAATAAAAAAACAAATATTCATTAGTTTGTAACTATTACAATTTACAATAAGAGTTCGTGTCCAAAAAATAACCAACTAGAAGTGAAACTTGAAATAAAAACATTTACAATTATATTTATATTACATATACAAAATTTAACATATAAATCAAATATAACTGAAATTAAAAAAAGAGTAGAAATAAAAATTGAGAACTTCATTCAACCAAATACCCGTTCTAATCGCATTGACCTCAGTTTTTATTTGGTACAAAATCTTCATCATTAAGCAGAGCATCATTATCATTATCATTCAAATTCAATACACCAAATGACATGTTAATATTTTCTCATCCAAGATTATCTTCCAAGTCACTCTCATCTATCAAACCTGGTTCCTAAAAAAAATCCAATCCATCAAAAGATAGATATGACCAAGGAAAATTGAATCTACAGAACTACTTGATATATTAAAAGTCCTAGTAAATAATAAAATTAAATTATTAAGAAATTATATCCAACTTAATAATGATAATAACATACTTTTTCTAGAAGCTTTAAATTGTATCGATCAAAGACTAACTCGTTCAATCTTTTATGCTTTAATCTATTTCTTTTCTTTAAAATTGATGAATTCAATTGCGTTCCAATTATTTTCATATCTCGTTGCACTCACATATTAGCTTAGAATTTGAATTGAAAATATTTGCAATTTTAAAACACCAATTTCGAATTAGTTCAACCAAGCAATTGTAAGATAATAAAAGTAACATTGTAAATAAAATAAATTGATAATTAATTATCAACAAGTAATAAAAGTGAAAAAATACCTATATTAAGTTTGTGTCTTTGACGAATAGCAATTAGCATCCCAAAATCATCAGAAACATCCTTATAAATCTTCATTTATAAGCTTCAGAGATCTTGCACCATCTCATGGGCAATAATTGTTATAATAATTACTAGTAATTTTCTGTTAAGTTTAGCTTTCTTTATAAAACTTGATCTAAATTAAACAATAGGACTAAAAATACCCCAACTGTAAACAACGGAGAATAAAGTTGCCTTTTTTATCTCTCAGTGATGACTGCAAGATAAGGTGCCTACAAAGAAGATTTATTTTTCAGATTGATCTTAATTGTTTCCTTCACTTTCTCCATGACGTTATAAAAATAACTCATTATTATTACCTTCTCATCACTATTAGTTAGATGAAGTACCCTCATTAAAGGCTTACAACATCGGTTGACAAATTGACATTGGGACCAAAATTTATTATCTTCATGTCTAATTCCAGAAACCTTCAATCCAACATTCGACTTAGTATACTGAAATGCAAACTGCTTATCACTTGTAAACATTTGTCTTAACTTTTTCTTCATTAGAATGAAAATTAAAGTAATAAATTAGATGCAAATCTTGTAATAATAGGAAGACACAAATTCTTACCATTAGCGAAATTATTTCTTGATAAATTTATGACCCATACACGATTATAGATGAGCTTAGTCACCTTTTTTTCTACATAGTCTTATAAATAATAGGAAAATACTTAACATCTACTATATTTTTGAGTATTAGGTCAATGTAATGTATAACACAGGGAGTGTTGTGTTTAATTTTGTTTGATTTTACTTATTTTCATATGTTGAAATTGGTTGCGAATTAATTCAAATTTGATATGAATTGAGTGAAATTGGTGCAAATGTTGCATGAATCTTAATTGGATTAATTTGTGAATGTGGCATGAAAAACAAGAAGATTTATACATGAAAGAATTAGAGATGACATGAACTTAAACAAGAAGAAATGTGCATGAAAATGGTTATTACACAACTACATATATCGACCATGTCACGGTTGTGCAAGTTAAGTCACAATTGTGAACTAACTTGCACTTTCACTTGCACGATTATACAAGTTAAGTCACAACCGTGACTTCCCACATGCAGACACACCAACAATGTTTCGTTTAATATGTCATTTTATTACGTGGCATAAGCAGGTGGAAGGCACGAAACCCTAAATCTAGGAGCATACTACAAATAGAAGGATAGGGGTGGCGACAAAGCGCGGAGGATGGATTCCATTCGCTACATTCTTCACTAAACATACTAGAGACACATTTAAGAGAGAGGAAATAGAGAGAAAGAAGGGAAGAAGAGAAGGAACAAAGAGAGACAATGAAGAAGAGAGAAATATGGCAGATAGTTGGAAGCAGAGATAAGCCTTTGACCATCTAATGAGAACAAGCTGAAGCAGAAGACGAGAGCTAATGCAGGAAGCTTAAGAGGGGCAGGAGACCACCGTATCTCACTCACCCGATCCCTGTTTGTTTGCTTTGTTATTCATTTGTTGTAGTTTTTCTTGTTATTTACTGAACTTGTTACTTTTATAGCTTAGCTGACTGTTACTTGTTTTCTTTTCATAGTTCATCTGGTTATTTACTTGGTTTGTTGCTTGAATACTTTTCTTAGACTGATAAGATGGAATCTAAGTATTTGAGAATAATGAACTGTATTTGTGCTATGATGGGCTGAATCTTTTTCTTAAGGATTAATGTAGTTATTTTAATCAACTATGTATAAATGAGTTACGGTTTTGTTGTTTTATTAATTTTTGTGGTTTCTAAGCTGAATGGATGTAATAGCATGACCAAACCTTGCATCATTTTAGTATCAAATGAAGGATCGAAAAAGGAAGTGTAATATGGAAGGATAAGCTATGAACGCTTAGGTTAAGAACTAGAAATATATTAACCTAAGTGGTAATTAGTAGTTGGATTTCTATAATTAATTCGAATGATAATTTGTTGAATACTAAAGTTAGATTAGTTCATTATTCGAGTCAATTTAGAACCCAATTGTTAATTTTAGTAAGACAACTTTCCAATCAATTTTCCTTAATCATACATAGGAGATTAAATTAGCGAAATTATTTCTCAAGAATCTTCCATTTCGATTAATCTATTCGTCTTTGTTTTCAGTTAATTCCGTTTACTTTTCACTCTATTTTGTGATTTTCTTTAAAGTCTTCACTTATCAAATCGGGATAGAACATTTAGGATTGCATTTGTTTTTATTTTTGCTTTTGTTCAAGGTTAATTTAAGTGAAACAATTTCACCTCTGTGGGAGACGACCTTGGGTAATCTCTACAACTACCTCGTATACTTGTGAGTAGGATAGCCTATGTAACATCCCATCCCCATATTTAGGGTTAAGACCCGAAATTTCAGTACAAGCGAGTTTAAAGAGAAACTAAGCCAATACATTTTCTTGTTCATACATCATGTTAGCATATATGCATATAAATATGGAATGTTTTTGTATAAAAATTGGTACATGCATTTATTGACAATTACCGGGTATAATTGATATTAAATGTGATTTTATTGAAAACGAGGGGCAGAAAGAGTGATCTCGATATGAGTTGTGATAAGGAAAGATTTAGAAATAAAATTGGTAGTGATTTGGAAAATGTTCACTAAGTATGCTTCGGTCTATTAGCCATAACTTCTCCTCTAGTTGTCCAAACGAGATGATTCTTAATTTGAATTAAACTATAAATATATGGCTACATTTTTTATGAAGACATTGGATTTCAATTCTGTCTCTAAGAATCCCAAAAGTTTTCATGAAGTTAAGATTTTGGTGCAGTATGTTGGTGTATGAATGGGGAGTTCGTCTTCGAATTTTAGGGGCAAATTTGGGATTGATATAAATAGATTTGAGCAAAGTCTCCTTCTAAAATGTTTTAGATCTTTCTCTTATCTTTCCAACGGTATATAGTATGAAAAATTTAGACATCGGAGTCAAAAGTTATGATCTTTACAAGTGGAAATGTTCTGGAGCAAAAATAAGACGAAGTTACTGTTCATTCACTTTGTCTG
>JANKYE010000224.1:33931041-33949740 GCA_032467995.1 Erythroxylum dillonii
TTTATCCATATTATCGTATATAATATTTAGATTTTTTATTGTTAATTTATTATAAAAATTGTACAAAATAAATTGATAATTTAAAGCATTTTATATAAAAATAAAATATCATTAAATTTGTTCGTGCATAAGATTTTATAATAACAACTTCAAAAATACTTATATACAAAATAATAAATATAGTGATTAGTTTACAAGATGTAATACAAATCACTCAGCCTTGTTTTCATTTTCACTGTTTTCATAATCCGAGCATAGTAATTTTTTAAGGTAATTTTCCTGCTTAGCCAACTTTCTTTTTAGTATGTTGTAATTTGACCTTAAGCGAATTGTTTTTCTCTTTAAGACATTTAACATATGTTGATCTTGATGAGCATAAAGAGTTGGTTTAGGGAAAAACTCAAGACTTTTGATATATCTGGATTGTATACCAAATACAGAATTGCAAATGTCTTCTACATTTGCATCATTTCCCTCAGACATTGATGTTTGTAATAACTCTTATATCTTATTCTAAAATTAAAAAAACTAATATTCAATGTAAATATTATTAGTTAGTACTACATAAATAAATAAACTTAAAATTTAAACAAATTTTTATACTTATATTACGCTTCTTCAGACTTCCACCCTTGACTTTGCTTATAGCGACTGAGTTTGTAGAGTGTGATATCTATGAAGTTCCTTCTCACTCAGTTTTATGGAAAAAAAATACAATGAACAATAAATAATATAGTGTTTATTAATATAATTATAACTTACAAACAAAGATCTTATATATTCATTTCACATGGCAAAAAGTGATTTGGAGCCTTGGTTATGAAGTGTTTTCATTTTTCCTTTGTTTACCTTGGCCTTCTGACATTTTTCCTAAATAAAGAAAAAAAAGATAATCATTAAATCATCTAACAAGATTAATGGAAGCAAATGTGAAGGAAAAAAAACAAACTTAAACATTGAGAGAGACCTAATAATCACACAAATTGTTCTAATTTTTTGGAGACATTCGTTCAAAAACATGTTTTCTTGCCTCCGCATCAAAAGGAAAAGATTTATAATACTGATGTAGCCTATAACGACGATCTCTGGTCCTCTATTTCAACAATAAAGCGACACAGTTTGATTGTCGATATCGACGATATTCAATTTCATCTGTGAACAATAAGTAAAAGTGTAATTAATCTTAAAATAAGTAAAATAATATTGCATATAGTTAAATAAATTGAAATTTTACTGAAACTTTTTCCAAAACATTCTTGAGCAAGTTGTTTTCCTTCAAGTCCCTAGCATTTTTTAGGCAAGGTATTTCTATTATAGCAATTATCCTCAACTCACCAAACAATATATACTGATAGCTTGTTGTTCATTGCAACATTCATTTGTTGAAACTCACAACCTCTAGTTATACCTCTGCCACTTTTTCTGATTTTGACATTGGAAGATGAAAACAATTGAATAATGATACAAAAATATGCATTAAACATGTAAATATACATTTGAGCATAAGTCTATTTGTAGCTGCATCACAGGTTTCCAACCTATATACCATCCAAGTGGTTTATAAAACAGATCATCCATAATTATAGGTGGATTTCTTATGTTTTATATATGAAATTATGAAAATGAGTAGTTCATTATCTATAACCATTATATAAGAATTCAAAAAACTAATTTAATATAATAATGATTGAACTTCTTATAGTTCAAGTTCATAAGTAATTTAATAAATTTAAATAATTAAAGATTAGTGGAATTCATCACAAAAGGTCAAAATAAAATCACATCGTTTTATGAAATTGAAAACCTGATTACCCAAACAGTGGACATAAATTGAAATCGTCCCCCATTGAAAGAGTTTCCATATGCTTCCTAATTAGGCCTGAACCATCGAATGTAATCTTTCTCTTCGAGCTAGTATGGGTTCCTTCGTCTTGCTTCTCACCTTTTCTTCATCTTTTTATCTTTGGTTGTTGTTTTACAATAGGTAGTCATTAGCTTTCTCTTAGAGGAGTCACATATCTCTCCCGTCCCAGGTGAAAGCTAGCCTCGATGTTTGAAATTACTTGAATCTTTTATAATAACTCAGTGTATTATTACTTAATCCAAATTTTCAACTAGTAGTTAGAGATAATAGGTTTTGGTTTTGAAGAGACAGCTTCGATCCTCAGTCTTCATTAAACTCTTCATGTAAGTCTTCCCTCTTTGTAAATTTGTGTTTAACTGCTCCAAATTTGATATGCTCATCTACTTAGATTTCTTGCATTTGTTTTTTTTTTTCATTTATGCATCTTATTGATTACCTAGGGTTGGCCTTATTGTTTCTGTACTTCATTTTGTTTTGAATTCCAACACAGTAGCTCTTTCCTTATCTGATAAGGGGCTCGAGGGATCTAACTATTTTTATCATAATAGTGACTTTAGAGGAAAGCACGCTTAATTATACATCCCCTAAACATAATACATACACAGTTAACATTCTTAACCTTATCATATGATTAATATAAGTATTTACAACTAGGGTTACAAATATAGAGTTGTATATGGATTAAACTGAAGAAATCACATGTCATCTTAAATCGTATATAAGAATCAACATTGGATCAATAACAACATTAGTGTCGATCTTATTTTGTTTTTTTTATTGGTTAAATACCCAAATTGGGGCCATCATTTTTTAGGTTTGATCAATTTAGGACCAAACATTGTAATTAGCTTAATTAAAGGTTAAATGTTCACAAGTCTACTTAATATTAGATAATTTTAGACGAAAAATTGGATGTGTCATACATGCGCTTTTAGTATATTAAAAAATGTATTTAGAGAGTCAGATAGATTTTAAATGTCACATTAAAAATACTAAAGGGCAATGTGAAACCCTAATTTAACTTTAATGCCTAAATATTCACCATCGCCTCCCTGACGTAATAATATGAGATCTTTCAATCACCTTACCTATACTGAACATGTCAGAGACACCTGAAATGTTTACTTCAAAATGATCGAAGAACAGCTTTGCCTCGTGCACTCAAAAGGCCACTTTAGAGGGAAAAGGAACCCACCTAGGAGGGATCGTGAAGTGCTCTGATGTAGTCTGTTGCTCGTCACCGGTAATCATAGATAACATCGAAAGAGCTGAGAAAGATATGGTCCATGCACCAAATATACTGAAGAAGGCAAATGGCATCTTGAGATGAGTGGTGATTAGAGGTAACCAATGAGGAGAAAAGTCACAAATGATCCAATCAGGAGCAGAAGCTTTGTAACAAAGGTTTGCAATGAATCAAAGTTGCTTTAAGGTATGGAATCTGGTGAAAAGCTAGATCCAAGGTGGCTTCTGCATTTGTTGGGAGGTTATCGGTGGGACATAAAGTGAGAGTGACAAAGTCGATGGAAGTTTTCGAGTTTAGAGGAACTTTGGGCAAACGTTAGATGTTTCTTGGAGTACATAGTGTTAACAAGAGCTGAATATGATGAACTGCCAATTTTATTCAACAAAGCAATGCCTTTTATAGGCCCATTACAACAGAAAATAGAGAAATATCTGCTACTAAAATCAAACTACATGACCATGTTCTACTGAACATGTAGCAATCACTTCCTAAAGACTAAGACATACTTGACTTAGTAAATAAACATAAAATAAGTAAATACAATTTCTAACAATCCCTCCCTTAAACTGAACTTTTGGTTTCAGTTTACATGTTCGGCTCCTTCTTTAAGTTTAAGCTCTCATGCTGTAAATACCCAACAAACTTCTCAGATTTTGGAAAGGATAAAACCTGAGAGGTTTTGTAAATATGTCAGCCAACTGCCTTTCACTTGGACAATATTTTAGACTATTTTTCCTTTCATTACATAGATCACTTAAGAAATAGTATTGCACATCAATATGCTTGCTTCTTCCATATAGAATGGGATTCTTGGATAGTTTGATAGCTGAATTATTGTCACAAAAAAACTATGGTAGCTCCTTCTTGCTTAAAATGTAAATCTTCAGGAATTTTTCTCAGCTAAATAGCTTGATAAGCACGGGCTATTTAACGACAAATTCAACCTTTGTAGTTGATAAAGTAACAATATGTTGCTTCTTTGAGGACCATGAAGCAGCTCATGTTCCCATCATAAAGACATAACCAGATGTGCCCTCCTATTATCTTGATCTCCTACATAATCACTGTTAGCAAACCCAACCAAATTTGACTCTTCACCCTTCTTGTAAAATAACCCAAAATCTCTAGTTCCTTGCAAATAACGCAGAATTCTTTTGGCAGCTAATAAATGTATTTCTGTTGGATTCTCCATATATCTACTAATTAAACTTACAGAATACATTATGTCGAGTATTGTTGTTGTTAAATACATCAGACTGCCCACAATTTGCTTGTAAAGTGTGCTATCCACCTTCTTTTGTTCAAGATCTTTGTGTAGCTTTAAGCCATATTCAGCTGGAGTGCTAACTGCATTGCAATCTTGCATTTGAAATCTGTCTAGAATTTCTCTTGCATACTTCTTTTGTGAAAGAAAGATCCCATCATTAGATTGCATTACTTCTATGCCTAGAAAATAATGCATCATTCTAAGATCTGTCATCTTAAATTCAGCCATCATTGATTTCTTAAATGCTTCAAACATGATGCTATCATTTCTAATAAAAATAAGATCATCTATATATAAGCAAACAATAAGTATTTTTCCTGCATTTCAAACTTTAACAAAAAGTGTATGCTCATGCGGACATTTTTTGAACCATCTTTCAAAAAATAGGCTTCAATACGACTATACCAAGCCTGTGGGGCTTGTTTTAATCCGTAAAGAGCCTTTTTTAATTTATAAACTTTATGTTCATTTCCAACCTTAATATAACCAGAGGGTCGCTTTATGAATACCTGTTCCTCCAAGTTTCCATGCAAGAAGGTAGATTTGACATCTAATTGGAAAATAGGTCAGCACTTCTGTGCAGCCAAAGCTACCACCAACCTTATTGTATCATGCCGTGCAACCGAAGCAAAAATTTCAGTATAATAAACTCAATATTCTTGCTTGTATCCCTTTTCCATTAGTCACGCCTTATACTTGTCAACTTCACCATTTTCAAACAAGTTTGTTTTGTATAGCCACTTCATGCCAATGGTTTTATGTCCTTTTGGAAGATCACACAGCTCCTAGATGTCATTTCTCTCAATAGCTTCGATTTCATCATCCATTGCCTTTCTTCATTTGAATATTTAACAGCACTCTCAAAAGTTTTTGGGTCACAATCTGCAAATAAAGCAAAATGAGTTACAAGATCAACTCTCGTTACCTCATAATCTTTCATCCAGGCAAGCCTTTTTCGAGGACGACGAGAAGATTGATTTGTTTGAGATGCTGCACTTATTGCTACTGGTAAAATCTCAAAGGCACCTGAAGTTTTAACTGGAGCATTTGATGAATTTTCAACTGGCTAGGCTTCTTTCTCAACGTTACTATCGAGAATAATTGGAGTATGCTGCTACCCATTCCAATCCCATGTGTTTTCTTCATGAAAAACAACGTCTCTACTGGTCACAATCTTTTTTGTCAATGGATTGAATAATTTGTATGCTTTGGAGGCTTCACTTACACCTAGAAAGACACATTTTTAACCTTTATCATCAAGCTTTGTCCTTTTCACATTTGAAACATAAGCGTAGGCAATGCAACCGAAAATTTTGAAATGGTCCACAGCTGGTTTCCGTTCACTCCAAGCCTCTTCTGGTATCATGTTTTGAACAATAAAAGTAGGACTTCTATTCAGGACATGTATACTCTAACTTACTACTTTGGGCTAAAAACTCTTTGGAATTCTTCCATTTGACAGCAGGTTTCTCACCATATTAAGAATGGTTTTGCTCTTCCTCTCTAATACACCATTTTGTTGTGGTGTATACGCAATTGTGAGCTCTCTTCAAATACCATGGTTTTTACAAAACTCTTCAAATTCTTTTGAGCAATATTCTCCACCCCGATATATACGTAAAGTTTTAATTGTTTTTCCTACTTCATTCTCAACATATGCCCTTAAAGTTTTAAATGCAACAAAAGCTTCTGATTTCTCTTGTAAAAAGTAAACCCATATTTTCCTACAATAATCATCAATGAAAGTAATTAGATACCTTTTACCTCCATTGGAAGATGGCTTTATTGGCCCATAAATGTCGGAATGAATCAGTTCCAAGACATCCTTTGCTCTCTATGACTTTCCTTAAGGAAATTGGGATCGGTGTTGTTTGCTAACAACACATTCTTCACAAACTTTAGAAGGAGCAACAATCTGAGGTAGTCCAGCCACCATATTTTTCTGTTAGAGAGTCCTTAGTCCACTAAAACTTAATTGACCATAGTGAAAACGCTACAACCAAGAGGGGTCTTTCAATTCAGCCATTAAGCAAGATTGAATGCTTTCAATCTTCAATGCAAACAACCTGTTCGAATTCATTGGAAAAATAGCAATGGCACCTCTAACAGGATCATATATCTCACAACTACCATTCTTGATAGTAATCACGTAGCCTTTTTCTTGTAATTGCCCAGCACTTAATAAATAGCTTTTTTAAGCTAGGAACATAAAGAACATTGGAAATTGTTTCCACAAAGCCATTCTTGGTTTTAATATTAATATCACCTTTTCCCATCACATTCACAGTAAAACAGTCACCAAAACTTACTTTAGAATTAAAATCTTCATTTAAAAAAGAAAAAGAAGACTTACTTCCACACAAGTGGTTGCTACAGTCTGTATCTAAATACCAAACATTTGACCCATGATATTGGGCCCCAAAATTTTTCTTGTTGAGTTAAGCATGATTTAAATAAATTATGAGGTCTTTATGGATTGATTATTTTTTGGAGTTAATTAGTATGCTAATGTTGGTAAGATTTATTACTTTGGTTAGTTGAATTAAATTAGTAAGAGTGTATTGTATGAAGGGCATTTTTGGAAGGTCACTTAAGCATAAAAGACATAAGGCATAAATGAATGGGCAAAGTGGACAATTTACAATCATTAAGGGCAAAATTGGAAAAAACAAGTATTGTCTTGCATTTGGAAGAAGAAGAAAACGTGAGTGGGGGAAAAGAAGAGAGAAAAATACGAAGAGAAGGAGAGAAAGGAAGAGAAAGCTAAGCTAGGTTTCATCTTTTCTTAGTGTTAAAGAGAGATTTTGAGGTTGGTCAAGAAGAGAAAAAGAAAGAGGAAGAGAAGCTTTGGATAAACAAGTAAGTATAAGTATCATTCTTCTTGATTTGATGAATGAAACATTTTTTGGTGATAGTTCGAAGTAAAATGAAAGTGAAAAATGAAGTTGAATATGTGCAGTAAGTAAAGAGTAGAATCTTGAAAATGTGGAAGATGAGTCTGTGAAAGTTTGTTACGACAAACTTGTAAGAATTCATGTGGACTTTTCCTCTTTGGAAAAGTTTGTCGCGACCAACGTTTTTTGGTTCGCCGAGGCGAACTTTCCTACACAGAACATTCTTTGGTATTTTGGACATAACTTGTTCTATAGTTATCCAAATGAAGTGATTTTTAAATTGGAGTAAAATAAAGACATAAGGCTACAAATTGTCTGAAGAAATCGAGTTTTAATTCAGTCTCTAAGAATTTCAATTTCTGGATGGAATTTGAGCACATAATATTATTTTAGTATAAGAACAGTTCGAAAGTGTTTGGGGTATAACTTTCAGATTTCTAAACCAAATTGAATAATTCTGGTGTCATTAGAAACTTAAGACAATGGGTAACATTTTTCTGGAAGAAAGTGTTATCAAATTTCTTAATTTACCTGATCAGAATGATCATGGAAAATTAACCCGAAAGTCTAGATTTTTGGAAGGGTCCTAATTCATGAAACTTAGTACATGCATGGGTTTAAATATTCTAGAATCAATTTTAGTGAATATGCATTGTGGGATTTCAATTGAATTCCTATTGAATGAGAATTTTTTCCAATGTTAAAGAAAATCAAGAAAGGTAAGAGGAGAGGAATTTTTAAGTAAGTTTTTAAGCAAGAAATTCAAAGTAGGTTACAAGTTTATAATAGAGTTAAAGAGCCACTAATGTTTTCTTTTGAATCAAGAGAATTAAATGATTTCAATTGTTTTATAAATATTTCATGATTGCTATTTGAATGATTTGAGAAATCTTTATATGTTTGGTATATGAATTTTGTTGATGAATTTTGAAATAAAGATGGAAATGTATTGAAACATTTTATATCATGCCTTGAAAAATGTCATGGCATTTTGTATATTCGAAAAAGAAGAAAAAACATGAAATTATGATGAAATGATTTAAGCATGAATATGTTATTTTGTTTGGGCAAGAGTGGAACCATTTCGTTCATCACGTACACGTTGACAAGAGCCTTCTCCCAGCTGCCTGCTTGTGGCATATGAGATTTAAAGAAAAAGGACTAATTTTGTTCATGGTGTAAACTTAGGTTTCGTCATTTCGTTCCATGGAACCCTCGAGTCATTCGTTTGTGTATTGCATCTTTGAATTGTGAAGAATGGTACATAATTGAGTGTTATGCTTTGATGGTTAAATGTACATGCTATGTTTGTGTGATGATATTTTAACTATGAGTTTTGAGCTAGAATTGTGAATTTGGTTGAGAATTTGAGAACTATGCATTTTATGAATTCAATATGAATTTTCTACGAAAAATGCACATTTCAATTATTTTTCTTATTCTCCATTATAAACTTGTTACCACGAGCTTTTAAGCTCACCCATATTCCTTTCATTCTCTAGGTGATAAGCAAGAGATCGAGTGATCTAGAGTCAAGGAATCACTACAAATTTGCTAAGTTGTATTTTGAGTTAGTTTTTGAAAAACACAAGGCTTTAGTCTCATTTCAAGAACTATTGGTTTATGTATCTTTTGTATTTTAGATTTTGATATCGATGATGTATTGTGGCTTGAAATGCCATTAAAGCTTTGTAAAACTCTTTCTTTTGAGGTTATTGAAATATGAATTGTGTATGGATGAGGTTGAGTGAAATTAGGTATACTTAAGGAAGTTATCGATTTTAGATGATAAATTTTGAATATGAATTGTTGTTATATATATAAGCAAGATGTGTTATGGAAAAAAAGAAAGTTAGGAAATTGTGAAGGATGAAAATTAGTTGTAAGTAATGAATCCAATAAGTAGAGATTAGAGAGTATGATGAAATAATATTGGTAGTTAAGTTGTTATGAAATGATATAGCGTTGTAGGAAGTGAATTTGGGACAACATAGAGTGAACATTAGGTTAGGATAGATGGACAAACCTTTAGGAAGGCTCTTAAGTGAGTTTTGATGATATTGAGACTTCGCGCGCGGCGAAGCCATATATTTGTCGCGATGAACTTATCCTGAAAGGTCTTTGAAAAATACTTCCTTATTTTTGCCGCGACGACCCGCCATTGCTCCCACAGAAATTCTCCCTCCCAATTCGTTGTTTTCGACTCCAGAGTTAGGCTCTCAAAACGGGGCCCAACAATTGTGGTATCAGAGCATAGAATTAGTATCTTACATGGGCATTTTTTGAAAGATGTGTTAAGTTATATGAAATTTAGTCATGTTATAGCAGACAGTAGCAACTGATCCCTAGTCTAAGTCAGATGTGTCTGAGTCACACACAACAACAATTGTTAAGAGTTTGAGCTGATAGAATTAGTGAGAAAATGATGATACTCTTTCATGATATGAGAAAATGAAAGTTGTGGATAAATACAAAATGATGTGTTATTAGCTGCATTGAATTTAAAGATCAGTTTCACATGAAAAGATTGACAAAGGTCAAAGTGAGGATCCAGAATTGTGAATCTTATTGAGGAATTAAAAAAATGAATATGAAATTCAAGTTTGAATTGGAAAATATTACTTGTGATTGAAATAAGAAGTATGTGTACCAGATAAAGATGATTGAGCAAAGAGATTATTAAGGAAAGGACTAAGAACAACCTGTGCTATACATCCTAGTAGGAATACGCCGAAATAGTACTTAACAGCTACGGATGTAGAATCAAGTGACGAAATTTATGAGTTGCCAACAGTTTTAACTATTGAAGATATGCTTGGAACTTATATTTTGGACTTCATAGAAACATGAGATCAATGTGTAGTTTATTTAACTTTAAGCGTAACAATTATTATCACAGTGATATTGTTAGAGTACGGTATGAGGCTTTTTTATGAAAAAAAGAGTCATTCGCCCTTACATTGAATTGAATGAGGCCTAAAACAGTTAAAGACTAGAATAGATGGGAGATGTTGAGGATAACTGAAATTGATACGTATTTGAGATTAAGTGATTCAAGGAAGATAAACCACAGTGAGATAGACTTAAGAGTTATATGTATCAACACTGAAGAGATGTGAAATAGTAAGCAAAAGACGAATTGTTTTTGAGAGAATCACCTTGGTAAGGTGTGCTCAGATTAGGAAAAAGGATAAACTAAGCTTGAATTGTATTGATCCACATGAAGTTATTGAGAGCATAGGACCAGTAACTTATGAGTTGTATTATCAATAAAGATGTCTCAGATTCATAATGTGTGATATGTGAGTATGCTAAGAAATGTTGATATGATCTGGGAAAGATGTATTATCGACACACAAATTGAAATTTTTTAGTAATCTGAATTATATTGGGGAAATAGTTAAGATAATGTGATATCTAAATAAGTGATTGAAGGATTGATTGATTCCTTTGACTATAATTAATTGAAAGAAATTACAAGAGTGATGAAGTTAAATGGGAAACGGAGGAGCATATGAAGAGACATATCCTTGCCTCTTGATCAGTTTGGTAAGAATTTCGAGGATGAAATTCTTTTAAGAGGGGGAGAGTTGTTGGGCCCCAAAATTTTTTTTGTTGAGTTAAACATGATTTAAATAAATTATGAGGTCTTTATGGATTGATTTTTTTTGAGTTAATTAGTATGTTAATGTTGGTAGGATCTATTACTTTGGTTAGTTGAATTAAATTAGTAAGAGTGTATTGTATGAAGGACATTTTTGGAAGGTCACTTAAACATAAAAGACATAAGGCATAAATGAAAGGGCAAAGTGGACAATTTACATTCATTAAGGGCAAAATTGGAAAGAAAAATGTTGTCTTGCATTTGGAAGAAGAAAAAAACGTGAGTGGGGGAAAAGAGGGGAGAAAATACGAATAGAAGGAGAGAAAGGAAGAGAAAACTAAACTAGGTTTCATCTTTTCTTAGTGTTAAAGAGAGATTTTGAAGTTGTTCAAAAAGAGAAAAAGAAAGAGGAAGAGAAGAGCTTTCATTACAGCCAAGAACCTCTTCATTTGGAGAAGAGCTAAGGTTTCATGGTGATTGAAGAAGTTTTGGATAAACAAGTAAGTATAAGTATCATTCTTCTTGATTTGATGAATGAAACATGTTTTGGTGATAGTTAGAAGTAAAATGAAAGTGAAAAATGAAGTTGAATACGTGTAGTAAATAAAGAGTATAATCTGGAAAATGTGGAAGACGAGTCCATGAAAGTTCTCCATGGCAAACTCTTGGTTCACCGTGGCGAACTTGTAAGAATTTACGAGGAAAGTTCGTCGCGACCAACTTTTCTTGGTTCGCCGCGGTGAGCTTTCCTACATAGAACATTCTCTGGTATTTTAAACATAACTTGTTCTGTAGTTATCCAAATTGAGTGATTTTTGATTTGGAATAAACTAAAGACATAAGGCTACAAATTTTTTGAAGAAATTGAGTTTGAATTCAGTATTTAAGAATTTCAATTTCTAGATGGAAGTTGAGCACAGAATACTGTTTCAGTATAAGAACAATCCGAAAATGTTTGGGGTATAACTTGCAGATTTCTAAACCAAATTGAATGATTTTGGTGTCATTAGAAACTTAAGACAATGGGTAACATTCTTCTAGAAGAAAGTGTTATCAAATTTCTTCATTTACCTGATCAGAATGATCATGGAAAATTGACCCCAAGGTCTGAATTTTTGGAAGGGTTTTAGTTCATGAAGATTAGGAAATGCATGGGTTTAAGTATTCTAGAATCAATTTTAGTGAATATGCGTTGTGGGATTTCAATTGAATTCTTATTGAATGAGAATTTTTCTAATGTTAAAGGGAATCAAGAGAGGCAAAAGGAGAGGCACTTTTGAGCAAGTTTTTAAGTAAGGAATTCAAGGTAGGTTACAAGTTTATAATAGAGTTAACGAGCCAATAATGTTTTCTTTTGAATCAAGAGAATTAAATGATTTCAATTGTTTTATAAATGTTGCATGATTGCTATTTGAATGATTTGAGAAATCTTTATGTGTCCGATATATGAATTTTGTTGATGAATTTCGAAATAAAGATGGAAATGCATTGAAACATTTTATGTTATGCCTTGAAAAATGTCATGGCATTTTGTATATTCGAAAAAGAAGAAAAAGCATGAAAGTATGATGAAATGATTTGAGCATCAATAGGTGCTTTTGTTTGGGCAAGAGTGGAACCATTTCATTCGTCACGTGCACGTTGACAAAAGCCTTCTCCCGGTTGCCTGCTTGTGGCATATGAGATCCAAAGAAAAAGGACTAATTTTGTTCATGGTGCAAACATCGGTTTCGCCATTTCGTTCCATGGAACCCTCGAGCCATTTATTTGTGCAATGCATCTTTGAATTATCAAGAATTGTGCATAATTGAGTGTTATGCTTTGACGGTTAAATGTACATGCGATGTTTATGTGATGATATTTTAACTATAAGTTTTGAGCTAGAATTGTGAATTTGGTTGAGAATTTGAGAACTATGCGTTTTATGAATTCAATATGAATTTTCTACAATAAATGAACATTTCAATGATTTTGCTTATTCTTTGTTATAAACTTGTTACCCACGAGCTTTTAATCTCACCCTCATTCCTTTCCTTCTCCAGGTGATGAGCAAGAGATCGAGTAATCTAAAGTCAAGGCATCACTCCAAATTTGCTTATGTTGTATTTTGAGTTAATTTGCTTATGTTGTATTTTGAGTTAGAAACATTTCAAGAATTTTTTTTTTTGAGAAATCATTTCGAGAACTATTGGTTTATGTATCTTTTATATTTTGGATTTTGATATTGATGATGTAATATGGCTTGAAATGCCATTAAAACTTTGTAAAATTCTTTTTTTTTTAGGTTATTGAAATTTGAATTGTGTATGGATGAGGATAAGTGAAATTAGGTATACTTGAGGAAGTTATCAGTTTGAGATGATAAATTTTGAATATGAATTGTTGTTATATATATAAGTGAGATGTGTTACGGAAAAAAGGAAAGATAGGAAATTGTGAAGGATAAAAATTAGTTGTAATAATGAATCAAATAAGTAGAGATTAAAGAGTACTCCAGAAATTCTCCCTCCCAATCCGTTGTTTTCGACTCCGGAGTTGGGCTCCAGAAACGAGGCCCATCACATGAGGTTCTTGTGCTTATAAAACCATCAACAATGTTTCAACTTCATTATTTTCTGCATAATTTGATTTCTCTTCCTTGTCTCTGTCACTAAGTAGCTTCATGTAGCATTCAGAACGATAATGGCCAAGTTTGTGACATCTAAAGCACTTTATTTCTCCCTTGTCTCTATCAACAGGTAGCTTCATGTAGCATTTAGAACGATAATGGCCAAGTTTGTGACATATAAAGCACTCTATTCCTGATTTATCAGGATGTTGATCTCTTCCTCTGCTTCTAGTATGGTTATCCTCAACTTTGAAATGCTTACTGTTACTACCATTGCCTCGATCTCCCCTTCCATTCCTCTTCCACTGCCTCTACCCCTTCCACTAAAATTTGTGGAATGAATAGAAGTAGAAGCCTTTAAAGCTTGGTCCTTTGTAGTTGAACTTCGGTTCATCTTTTGTTCATCAACCAGCTAAGAGCTTTGAAGTTCATCAAGAGAGAGTGCATCAATATCTTTAGATTCTTCTATAGAGCAAACAACATAGTCAAATTTTGGTGTCAAGGAACACAAAATTTTCTCTACAATAGTGACATCTTCCATCTTCTCACTGTGAAATCACATCTTGTTACTAACCTTCATAGTTCTAGCAAAATAGCTGGTGACAGATTCACCACCCTTCATTTCTAAAGTCTCAGAATCTCTTCTCAAGGCTTGAAGTTGTGCACGCTTCACTCTAGAAGAGCCTTGGTACTTTTTCTTCATGGAGTCCCAGATATCTTTGGAAGTTTCTTGGCTAAGAATTGTTTACAGGATGGAGCGATCAATTGCCTGAAAAAGATAATTTTTCACTTTCAAATCTTTCAGCCTTCTCCCTTCGAATTTTGTCTTCCGGGCATCTGTCAAGACTGCATCTTTTGCTGGTTCATCAGTTCCAGATTCAACAACCTACCAATACTCTTTAGATCGAAGAAAATTGTCCATAAGCATGCTCCAATGGTCATAGTGACCATCAAAACAAAGAATTACAACCTGCACAAAAGTAGAATCTGATGCTATAAAGAAATTAAAAAATAAAGCTACTGCTTCGGTCTTGTTTACTCTCAAACTTTATGTGTTTCACTCTATAAATCTCAATCTTTTCTCTCTCTAAACCTGGGTTTGGTCAATAATCTTTATTTGTCAAATCAACAAATAGTAGGAGGGAAGAGGACAGATGGGAGCTGACGGCAGAAGTTGCGTGAAACAGGAGCAATGGATCACCAACTTGATTCGTCACATCAAAGCTACAGTAGATGGCTGGTAACACTTGCGAGATAGAGAGCAATAGTTATTTATCCTCACACCTTCATTCTCAAGAAATAAGTTATCTGGCTCGTAAGTTATCTCCATGCCTACCTTCTTCTCTCCAATAGCTCTGGCAACCAACCCTTGGTCTAGAGAAAAGGCAACATAATCAATGGATATCCTAAAGCGAGTGCCTTTAACACTGACCTAACTCCACAGTGAGTCAAGAAACCCCCAGCCGATTCATTACCAATGATCCTTCCTTCAAGTGCCCAACTCGTCCACACAACACCTCATCCCTTGTTTTGTTCTTCAAACCCTTCTAGTAACTCCAATGGGAAAACCTCTACTGAGATGGATATTGTTCTCATAACCCAAAAAAATGGAAGTCCTGATATCTCCAGTCCCATGGCTAACTCGGTTAGTTCATTTTGAGTAACTGTTAACTCGCTCCCAAATGCTACGTAAATAACTATTCCTTTGTTTTGCTTGTCTAGCCACTCTTTGATGGTAAGCTACCCCTCGCTATCGTTGTTGTCGCCGTGGTCATAAGCCTAAGGTGGTAAAATCCCTACTGGGACCGCTGGCTTTTTGTAGAGCTCTCCAAGTAGTTGAAGATGATCTCCTTCTAGTTCCATGCAGCTCTGAACAGCTATAACATCGCAATTCTCAAGTACGGTGGCCCAACGTTGCGCATCTGAAACACCCGAAGCATTCACCTTGAAGTAAGTCATAATCTTCTTTAGAATATGGAAACGGTGAATATTTGGGCATTAAAGTTAAATTAGGGTTATGTAAAAATTGAATTGAATATAAGGATTAAACATAAATTAGGGTTTCACTTTGCATTTTAGTCTTTTTAACATGGCATTTAAAATTCACCTGAATCTTCAAATTTATTTTAATATAATAACTACGAGTGTATGACACATCCAATTTTCTGTCTAAAATTGCTTAATATTGAACAAACTTGTAAACATTTAGACCTTAATTAAACATATTACAATGTTTGACCTTATACTGATCAAACCTAAAAAGTTATGGCCCCAATTTGAGCATTTAGTCATAGATTTTACATTGAGAATTTAGAGACATTACTTGTATGGTGTTTCTTGTAGGATTTTTATAGATCACAAGAGTCTACAATATTGTTCACTCATAAGGAGCTAAACATAAGGCAGAGGAGATGGTAGGAATCAATAAAAGATTATGATTGTACGATAAAATACCACCTCAGAAAAGTCAATGTAGTGGCTAATGCCTTAAGTAAGAAACCTACCAGTTCGATAGAACAACTGAAGATGATATATCTTCCACTTTTAGTGGAAATGAGGTCTTTAGGAGTGAGATTGGATATGGAAGACTGCAGGGCATTAATTGTTACCTTTCATGTTCACCCCATTTTGGTGGATCAAGTTAGAGAGGGACATAAATAAGATCCACAATATAATGAAGTTAAAGACCGAAGTTGAGATTGGACAGGGAATAGATCTTACAATCAAGGAAGATGGTACAGTGATGATGGAGCAATGATCATGTGTACTGGTTATAGGAGACTTAAAAAAATAGATCTCAGAGGAAGCTCACTTCTCAACTTATGCTATTCAACTGGGTAGCACAAAAAAGTACCACACTCTCAAAGAACAATATTGGTAGAGAGGGATGAAGAAGGTAATAACATAGTTCATTTCTAAGTGTCTAACCTGTCAACAGGTAAAAGTAGAACATCAAAAACGTACAGGATTTATGCAGCCCCCCTCTATCTTAGAATGGAAGAGGGAGAAGATTACTATGGGTTTTGTAGTAGGACTTCTACGGAGTCAGAGGGGGCACGATGCTATACGGGTGATAGTGGACAGGTTAACAAAGTCCGTACATTTCCTCCCAATCAAGAATGATATCCCTTAAACAAGTTAGCCCAGCTTTATGTGGATGAGATAGTGAGACTCTATGGTGCACTAATTATATTGTTTTAAACCACAACCATAGGCTTACATCGAGATTTTTGCCCAGCCTACAGAAATTCTTAGGTACATGTTTAAAGTTTAGCACTACCTTTCACCCCCAGGCGGAAGAACAGTCAGAGAGGACCATCCAAACAGTTGAGGATATGCTTAGATCATGCTTTATAGAGTTTATAAGGAGTTGGGACATGCACCTACCACTAATAGAATTCGCGTATAATAATCATTATCGGGCCAGAATTGGCCTGACCCCTCATGAGTCACTTTATGGAAGAAAATGCAGAACTCCAATATATTGGGATGAGGTAGGTGAAAGAAAACTGTTAGGTTCCAAACTTGTATAGGTGATAATAGATAAAATTCAAGTTATTCAGGACAAATTAAAGATACTGTAGGATAGGCAGAAAAGCTATACGGATAATTGACGTATGGATCTTGAATTTGAAATTGGAGATAGAGTATTTCTCAATATTTTCCCTTGGAAAGGTGTACTTAAGTTTGGGAAACACGGAAAACTAAGTCCATATTACATTGGACCGTATGAGATATCAGAAAGAATTGGGTCACTGGCGTATCAATTGAAGCTACCAGATGAGCTCGCGAGGATTCACAACATTTTCCATGTATCTATGCTACGCAAGTACGTAGTAGACCCTTCGCATGTAATCACAGAACAACCGAAAAACTTAAAGGAAGATTTGACTTTCAAGGAGGAACCAGTACAGATCCTCGACCACAGAGAACCAGTTCTGCATAATAAGATCTTTCCTTTGGTTAAGGTGCTATAGAGGAATCATGCAGTAGAGAAAGTTACACGGGAGCCTGAGTAGCAAATGTGTACATTATATCCCCACCTATTTTGAACAAGTATGCTTAGTTAAATTTGGAGAACGAAATTTTTATAAGGAGGGACGATTATAAAACCCTAAACTTTTCCTTTCACTTGAATATAAAGTTTTGTTTTTGGTTAATATTGCTTCTTGATGAATAGTGAATCTGGGTTAATAGAATTTTCGCTTAAATAGTGATTTTAGGGAACCAAACCCAAAATTTTGAAAATATCTAGAATAGGTATTAGAGTCTAATGATACTGAAATGGATCAAAAATAAGTCTGATTGAATGGATTATAGGAGTTCTGAAGGATTAAAATGTCCCTTTTGGAAAATAATGGGTATTGATGATTTTAAACCCATTCAAATTTTTTTAAAGCATCTAATCAATAAGTATTGACCGTAATTACAATTTTTTACGATTAATTTAATGATAAGGAAGTTGTGAAATATTTTTGAAATTTAATTCGGTTAGTAGGTGAATTAAATTCATTAGAGGGTAATTTGGCCTTTTGTATAAAATGGTATTAGTGAATTAATGAGTCACACTTAATGACCGATTACAGGATTTCTTAAAGATTAAGAATCATTAATTACATGTTCATGAGTCATTAGAGATGACCAATGAGAAAATGACATATGGGTTGTAACATCCCACCCCCTACTGGAAGGGTAATATAGTAATTTGGCATAGGATGAGATGGATTGGGCTTACTTAGGACTGTACATGCATAGTAGTATTGGTAAACAGAAAATTTGTGCACATGAAATAACTGTACATGCATACATGACATACCCGATTTTTGTACCTAATGTAATTTTATTGTGATTAACATGGTTCTTGTGTTTGAAAAATTATTCTGAGTGAGCCATTGAGTGTTTTATATTTTAAGGAATTTTTAGGAATTTTTCTGGAATTTTTCGGAGAAAATTCCCGGACCGAAAAAATCACCAAGTGGCGAACCGGTTGATTTTCGGTAGCGAAAATTGCTATCCAATGGCACTGTCATATTGAGTATATTATTTTGGAATTGAAATTAGGGCCATTGGACTTGAATTGGGTCATTTTTTTCACTAGGGTTTCTAATGAGTCCTATTTCACTTTTTTGTCTTTTCTTACTTTGTCTTTTTGTTCCATGCCACTTGTCCTAAGGCATTTATTGGTTTTGTCTTATGCTTCCTTGTTCCTCTCGGTT
>JANKYE010000224.1:33949840-33959855 GCA_032467995.1 Erythroxylum dillonii
AACCTCAAATATCATTGAAATTTCTCCAATTCACATTACCCAAATAAAACATTTAACACCACTACTTCCTCAATTAACTTCATTTAATAATTCAAATTTTCAAGAAAAAGGATCGGGGTCCAACATAATGTGACTCCAATAACAATATTGAACAATATAAAGTTAGACTTGTTGTTGAGGGTTAATATACTTAAAATGATGGTATTGATTATAATAAGACCTCTTCTCTTATTAAAAAAAAGATTCATTTAGAATTGTGATAGCAATAACTTATTGTGAATTAGAACTCACTTCAAATGGATGTGAAAACATTATTTTTAAATGAGAATTTAGAGGAAGAAATTTATATGAATCAATATAAGGGTTTTCTACTTAAAGGAAAGTAAAACATAATGTGTGAACTTAAGAAGTCAATATATAAGCTTAAACAAGTCTCTCTAAAGGCTATAATGATATATCAAATATAATGATATCATTATTTCTTTTGTATTTAAAGTAATTGTCATTGATTGGTGTATATATATGAAGATTAGTGAGAACAAATTTATATTTCTAGTCCTATATATTAATAATATCTTGTTTGCTACTAATGATCTTGGATTATTATACAAGATCATGAAGTTTCTTTAAAAATTTCAAAATGAAAGATATGAGTGAGATATCTTATATGATAGAAATTGAAATATTCCGTAACAAATCACAATGAATATTATAATTGTCTCAGAAAATATATATTAATAAAATTTTAGAGAGATTCAAAATAAATAATCTTATTACAAGTGTTATTCTAATTTAAAAGGGAGATATATTTGTTGGTTTTAGGGAGTTCACTTGCATAAGAGATCTTCATCATAGGCCTAAAGAGGGAACATAACCATGGGCCTTGACATAACATTTCAACCCAAAACTTTAAGGTATTAGGTTTATGGGTCCTTTCTATTCACAATTGACATCCCAACAATATTTAGTTTTAAATAATGCTTAAAAATAAATTAAAATGCAATTCGTAATTGTATTTTCAATACATAAAATTTCAAAAACTATGATGACAATCTAAATATCAACCTTTACATTGTTACGTTAATGATATCAATAAAATATTATTGATAATTAATTTTTAAAATTGATTTTTCAAATTTCTAAAAATTTAAACGCTTAATTATCATAATAAAACGAAAACAAAATTCTACTCAATAAACTGTGAAAGAACAGAAAGTGGGAGATCAAATTCTTAGAATGAGGTGGACTGATGGTAGTTTGATCTTTAAAACAAACAATTTCTAATATACATTGTTGTGGAATAACATTCACTTATTAAAGTCTTAGAATATCAATCAATGCAATGCATACATAAAAAGAAAACAAAAATGAATGAAGCCTTTATTTATCTGAAGAGGAATCAGACGCTTGGATTAAACAATCACTACAAGAAAACGAGGCATTTTGCGACGTTTTTAAAACATCACAGAATGTCCAAAAACGTCGCAAAATGTATTCTGCGACGTTTTAAAAAATATCACAAAAAACGTCGCGGAATGTGGTGTAAGCAAAAGGTTTCTGCGACGTTTTATGTAAAACGTCACAGAAGACATTGACATTCTGCAACATTTACAAAAACGTCACTGAAAGTTTGGACAATCCGCGAGGTTTTTAAAAACGTCACTAAATCTCTATCATTCCACGACGTTTTTTAGACAATCCGCGACGTTTTTAAAACGTCGCAGAATGTGAAGAAATTCAAGACGTTTTTTTGGAAACGTCACGGAATGTCTTCCGCGACGTTTTTATTATTATTTTATTATTTTTCCATTTTCCAAAAATCATATTAATTTAATAATTTTTTAATTTTAATAATTGTTTTTTAAATACAAAATTTTAATCTCATTTGTTTAATAACTATCCAATATTATTTATAAATTTTATTTATTTAATAATTCTTCAATGTTTTTAGTATATCATTAATTTTTAATAATTATTCATGCATCACAAGAATTTTATACCTGCAGACAATGTATTATTTAATTGCAATTCGCAAACATATCATAATATACTAAATAATATCAAAATACACTAATTAATATCAAAATACACTAATTGTAATTCACAAATATGTCATAATATACCAATTAATACACTAATTAATCTGAAGGTTCATCTATCATCCGACTACCAAGAGTCCATTGTTGAAGAACATCCATCAGACACTGTACAAGTTTATAAGACATAAGATAAGGAAGAAATGTTGTGGGTAATTTTGGGAGAAGAAGTAGCAGTATATCAAATGCCAAGTGCTTGCGGTTGTGAGATGATTGAAGAAGAGATCCCTCTATGACAACTTTACTAAAGTACTGGATATTGTTTGAAACTTCATCCTTAAATGAATTAGACTTCCAACTTCCTTAAATGCCAATTGTTGACACTGTCTTCACCAACAGCAGCTATGGAGCTTCAAGTACATAACTAACGAAAGCTGAACAATCCATTCATGAAGCTGTGGAACTTCCATTTGAAATGTTGTTCAAAGTATAGGCAGCAATGAATATAGTTATCTGATCAGAGAATCATCATCCTCTTACAAATAATGGTTACCTGCAATGACAAATAGTATCAAGCAAGGTTTCTAGCTTGTTGCTCAATGCATATAGGATTTTCAAGTTTTGTAGGAAACCAATAGAATCTGGTAGTGATTTTAAGGGATTTGAAGCTAGATTGAGTCTTGAGTTTGGCAGTGGAAGGCTTTTTTTTTTAATTTCCAAGAAAAAGATTCTAGATGCTTTCAACAAATTCCTTTAAATCAACGTTGCTAGGAATCCAGTTGACATGACAACTGGGCCATTCATTGAGATTGACATATCAGCTGAAGTGAATATCAAGAACTGCAATTGTATTGTTTAAACAATTTTAGGAATCAAATAGGAAAGAACTAAAGTATAAGGGTCAAATGTCATTTATCCCTTGAATTATGCTTACGTCCTTCCAACTTTACATGCGCATAACATTTATGTTCAATAAAAGGTATAAAATATATCATAGCTGTATAGTTAGTTCATTATGTAGCTATATAGTTAGTTAACAGTTAATAGTGGTAAGTTGTTAGCGAAGAGCTATGTACTCTGTTTAGCTCTGTTTTGTGTATATATACCTGCAACTTGATTTTTAGTAAGATATAACAAAAAATACATTTTTTTACTTCTCTCTAAAAACGGTTACTAGCTTGTTCAAGCTTATTCATGGTATCAGAGCCGACGGTTTTCAAAGGATCAAGATCGTGATAATTTTATCATGGCAGATAGAGACGATGATCCGTACTTCTTGCATGCCTCCGATCACCCTAGCATGGGGCTTGTGACGACGCCATTGATTGGTTCCAACTATTTCAGATGGAGTACATCTATTCGGACGTCACTTGAGGCAAAAGATAAGTTATGTTTCATAGACGGAACGTTGGCACCCCCTGCAGATTCTATTCAATACCGGAAGTGGAAGAGAGTGGATTCGATGATCAAATCTTGGCTTCACAATTCCATCTTTAAGGGTCTCGGTGACAGCTTCGTATATTCTCCCAGTGCCAAACATCTATGGGACGTACTGGAGGAACGATTTGGCGTGTGTAACACGCCACAGATGTATCAGGTACAACGAGAAATGAGTACTACTGCACAAGGCAACAATTCAGTTACACAGTATTTTAACAAAGTCAGTCAATGTTGGGATGAATTCGAGAGGCTCATGTCGTTGCCTACCTGTGAGTGTATTGATTATCCCTGTTGTCAGAGAATGACCACCAAACTCAAGGATCGCGTTTCTAAATTACTCCAATTTCTCATGGGCTTGAACAATGTATTTGATAATGTCAGGAATCAGATCTTAAACTTAGATCCTACACCTGATATTGATAAAACCTGTAGTATGGTGTTGAGAGTGGAGAGTCAGAGAGACGTACATTTGACGTTTGCTACTGACAATGTTAATACAACTTTGCTTGCGAAGGCTTATAATTCTAAGGGAGGAGATGATAAATCTGGAAATAAGAAGGAGTTTGGAAAAAAATCTGATCGGAAATGTGAGCATTGTCATAATATGGGGTACACGAAGGATACATGTTTTAAGCTTTATGGCTACCCAGAATGGTATGAAGAGCTGCGGTAAAAGAAAGGCACTAGTTCAAAGAACGCTAGTGCCAACTTAGTTGCTGAAATTGGGGATACACCATTTGATGCTCCAAGTTCTTCTGAAGGTAGGGATCTTGGAAGCTTGGTGATGCAAATGCAAATCTTACAGCAAGATTGGGCTAAGCTTATGCACGGGAAGATGCCAGCTTCTAAGGCAACGGGAGGAGAATTTGCAAACTTTACCTTTGCAGGTAATGTTGTTTCTAAATGCACAGCATTACATGGTTTGCCTTTATCTGGTAAAAATGTTTGGATAATAGACACAGGGGCATCGAATCACATGTGTTATGATACTGATCTTATGAGATACAGAAGAAAACTTTCGCATCATGTGCCTGTTTAATTACCTGATTATCGTACCACCATGGTTAGTTATGTTAGTCCTGTGGTTTTACACCCGAACCTCACTTTTAAAGATGTTCTGTATTTACCCTCCTTCAAGTTCAACCTTTTATCCATGAATAAACTGGCCAAAAGTGCTATTGTTTTCCTAACTTTCTTTCCTTCCCACTGTCTCATACAGGACCTGAAGAGTAGCAGCATCATTATTGTGGGAGAAGTGGTAGGAACCTTATACATACTTACCCCAAAATCTTTTGATTCCTCTGTAATAAATAGGCATGTGATGGCCTGTATTGATACCATTCCATTCAATAAGATTGATAGTACCTTTTACACCAAAAATGTACTCTCAAATTCTTGTATTTCCCATTCCTTAATGAATAAAGATGTTGCACTTTAGCATTCGAGACTTGGTCATGCTTCATTCACAGTCTTGAAACATATTACATGTATTGGTGCTACAAAGTTGATTACTCCATGTGATATATGCCATTTCTCGAAGCAACAGAGGCTTCCCTTTCCAGTTAGTGCTTCTATTCATGCAACACAAGTGATGGAGCTTTTACATGTTGATGTTTGGGGTCTGTATAAACAGGCCAGTCTTGATTCTTGCCATTATATTTTAACTATTGTTGATGATTTTAGCAGGGCCACTTGGAGTGTTTTGCTGAAGTATAAGTCTCAAGTACCTGAGGCATTATATAGGTTTATCAATATGGTAGAAACTCAATTTGACATTACAGTCAAGAAAGTAAGGTCGGATAATGGGACATAATTTCTTAATGATGCTTGTCATAGTTTTTTCACTGCCAAAGGTATTCTGCACCAACGCACTTGCCCCTATACTCTGTAGCAAAATGGCATAGTGAAGCGGAAGCATAAACATTTGTTACAGGTGGACTGCGCGTTGTTGTTTCAAGCCAAACTGCCTAATAGGTCTTGGGAGAGGCAATTTTAACTGCGGCATATCTTATAAATCGACTTCCAATTGCTGTGTTTGATTGGAAATCTCCTTTTGAGGTGCTTTATCACACGATCCCAAATTATGCTAGGCTGAAGGTTTTTGGTTGTTTGTGTTATGTTACTAACACAGCTCCAAGCAAGGGTAAACTAGACGCAAGGGCCACCAAATATGTCATGGTGGGTTATGCTGTGGGACAGAAGGCTTACAAGGTCTATGACTTAGAGACTTGTAAGATATTTAATTCCAGGGATATTATGTTTTATGAGACTGTTTTTCCTTTTGCTGCTGAGAACGACTCTGTTGATAATTCTATTCTAGCTCGGAATTTGCATGATGTTGTCTATGATGATTTCGGGGTTGGTCCTCCTGTTGACAGTGTTTCTGGTGTTGAGGAGACTGAGGTGGATTTGACAAATGATGTTGCTTTAGATCATAGATCATATATTGCTAGGGACGTAAGTGAGAATCTGCATGATAATGTTTCCCTACGCCTCAACTACGTCAGAGTTTACGCCAACGTCGGTCCCCGATCTGGATGCAGGATTATGTGACTTGTGGTAGTGTTTCAACAGCTTCTGGTGCAGGTTATACGGTCTCTCCACTTACACCGCTTTTATGGCTAATATTGGCAAAGTTCTGGAACCTAAGTCTTATCAACAGGCTGTACAATCCAAAGAGTGGATGGAGGCTATAAACAAGGAGTTGGTAGCTCTTGAAGAAAATCAGACATGAGAGCTCACTAAGCTACCGAAGGGTAAGAAAGCTATCGGATCCAAATGGGTTTTTAAGGTGAAGTTTGATCCTAATGGTAATGTGGAGAGATATAAGGCTAGGTTGGTGGCAAAGGGGTATAATCAAATGGCAGGTATCGATTTCTTTGATAGTTTTCCCCCTGTCGCTAGGTTGGTCACCATCCGGACCTTTCTTGCTCTTGCAACATTGCAGCACTGGTTTGTTCATCAATTAGACGTTAATAATGCTTTTTTGCATGGCTATTTGAAAGAAGTTTATTTGATTCCACCAGAAGGGTACACCAAAGCTGGTAAGGGTGAAGTCTGTAGATTACAAAAATCTTTGTATGGGTTAAAACAAGCTTCTCGGGAGTGGAATTCTGAGTTTACTAAACAAATTTTGACCTATGGTTTCTCTCAATCCGTTCATGATCATTGTTTGTTTACTTTAACAAACAAACGTGGCTTTCTTGCTCTCTTAGTGTATGTTGATGGTGTTTTAATCGGGGGGTCTTGTGAGGAAGATATTGTTGCTGTGAAGACATTTCTTCACTCCATTTTCACCATCAAGGATCTGGGGAATGTTAAATATTTTCTTGGTGTTGAGGCCATTTGTTCTCCTGCAGGTACTTTCCTCTCTCAGAAGAAATATCTTCAGGATATTCTAGCTAATTCTGGCTTTGACAATTCTCATATTACTACTACTCCACTTCCTCGAAATCATAAATATGATGACCATAGTGAGCTCCCGCCGGATGCGGTTAGATACAGGAGAGTGGTGGGGAGGTTACTTTATCTCAATCTCACACGACCTGATATTACTTTTAGTGTTCAGCAACTTAGTCAGTTCGTGGCTTCTCCTACGAAGGCTCACTAGGATGGGGTTATGCATGTATTGCGTTATCTTGCTGGCACTAAAGAGAGAAGCTTGTTTTATAGCAGTACGAATAGTTTACATTTGTCTTGTTATTGTGACAGTGATTGGGCTTTTTGTCCCATTTCTTGCAAGTTTGTAAGTGGGTATTGCATTTTCTTGTGTGGTTCGTTAATCAGCTGGAAGAGTAAAAAACAGTATACGGTTTCTCGCTCCAGTTGTGAGGCTGAGTATAGGAGTATGGGCTTTGTTGTTTGTGAGCTTCGGTGGATTGTATATTTACTCCAGGATTTCCGATTGATCTATGGTGTGATAATCAATCTGCTCTCCATATCACAGCTAATCTCGTGTTTCATGAGCGCACTAAATATCTGGAGATTGATTTCCATATTGTGAAGAATAAATTCAAGGATCGGTTCATTAATCCTCATTATGTTTCCACATGAGAGCAGCTTGCTGATATTTTCACCAAGTTCTTAGCAGCTCCGCAGTTCAATAGTATTGGCATCAAGTTGGGATTGGTGTCTTCCCCATCTCCAACTTGAGGGGGAGTGTAAAATATAGCGTAGCTGTATAGTTAGTTCATTACGTAGCTGTATAGTTAGTTAATAGTTAATAATGGTAAGTTGTTAGCGTAGAGCTGCGTACTCTGTTTAGCTCTGTTTTGTGTATATATACCTGCAACTTGAGTTTTAGTAAGATATAACAGAAAATACATTTTTTACTTCTCTCTAAAAATGGTTACTAACTTGTTCAAAAGGTTATGATATAAACAAATTGGAAGCAAAACCCATCAAATTCAAACCTGAAGTAAACTGAGCTCCTCCCTTGTGAACAAAATACAAAAAGCAGCACTCCTAGTGTGGAAGAACACACAGAACAAGATGGAAAGGTGTGTAATGGCATAACTAAAGCGTAATTTCCTGCAAGCAAGAGATTTTGCTATGTTTACACAGCTGGTACTCCACTCCTCATCTGTGAAGCAACTAATAACAGATTGCACGCATTCATACAACTGTATCAGCAGTCCTTGAAGCTGAGTATCTAAATATAAAAAAATAATGATCTCTACTAGCTCCACAACTTTTGACGCTGAAAAGGTTGGTTGCTTACTCTTGCCAATAGTAAATACACAAAACCTTATTAAAGAGCTTTTTACTAAGAACAACATTTTATAAAAGCAGCAAAAGCTGGCATTCAAATTTTTACATCTCTAAGTTACCTTGCACGACAATACGCAGTGATAAATTTTATCCACGCACTGATGTTTTCAAGTGGTCCCCTATAACCAGAATCTGAAAGCAAACTTAAAAGATGGTGAGAAAAACATTCTTGTAAATGGTTGATGAATCATGAGAACATTTGCAAGTAAATGAATATGAAGTATGCATACGAAATCGTGTTATACTAATCAATCCTTTCTTTGCAATATGTTTTTCTAAGCCAAAATCAATAAAGATGAAAATAATATTGCAACCAAAAAGTTACACGAAAGTATGTACATTCATGACGTTGGTATCATTTCTGACTTTGAAAGAAAAGAATTGGTAAGTGCATGTGTTGCTGGTAAAAATCAGACTATAGCTTCAAAAAAATAATGCACAATTTGAAACAATAACAGCAACATGGCATGCATCTCATGCAAATTTACGTAAGATACATGCACGTATAGCAGCGGAAAAAAATCAATCGAAATATCTCCTGCCATTGCGTCTTCACTGAAGTTCTTTTTGTCTCTGTGAAGTTTGGAGTTTCTATCCTCTTCCTAAAGGAAGATAGATGGTGTACTCTGATGCTCGACAAGAATAGGACCCAAACAACGTGTATATAAACACTTCTATACCTACTACCCTTCACAGAAGAGGAAGTGGGCGACAATGTGGGCGACAATGTGTTGTAAATGGACCATACAATCATACGTGAACAGTAGGAGTAAAAAAAAACTCTCATTTTCCCACTTGGTCCATTTAACCTAACACCACACATAATAAGAAATCAAATATATGATTCATGGCGATAGGTCCTCTTATAGTGAGTATTATCTTCCATGTATTACATATACAAATTTCTCATTACTAGCCCGGCAACTTAATGAATAAACCATTTGTTTATTCTAAGTCCAAACTTAACTGACATTTCTCAAAACCAATCAAAATATATGTGCACAAAATTTATGAGAAAATATCAAATTGAATAAGAGTTCCATTAAACTAGCAAATGTACAACAAAAATCACATTATGGAATCAAGTCCCATATGCACTATGTGATCCTTAAACTGCTTAGGTGACATGCCTTTAGTTAAAGGATCCGCAATCATCAAATCAGTGCTAATGTGCTCTACAACAACTTTCCTTTCCTTAACATGTTCTTTTATGGCTAACTATTTAATATTGATATGCTTACTTCAACTTCCACTTTTGTTATTTTTAGCCATAAAGACCGCAGCGGAGTTGTCACAACACAACCTTAATGGCTTAAAAATTGAATCAACTCTGAGCCCAGATATGAAACTCTTCAACTATACACCATGTGAGGTTGCCTCAAAACATGAGACGAACTCAGCCTTCATAGTGGAAGTAGCAATCAAGGTCTGCTTGACACTTCTCCAAGATACAGCTCCACCAGTTAGCATGAATATATAACCAGATGTTGATTTCCTTAAATCAATGCAGCCAGCAAAGTATGAATCAGAGTATCCAACTACTTCAAGTTCTCAGTTCATCTGTACAAAAGCATGTAGTCCTTTGTGCCTTGAAGATGTCTCAAGACCTTCTATGCAGCTTTCCAATGGTCAATTCCTAGATTACTCTGATATCTGCCTAACAGTCCAACAGCATATGCAATGTCAGATCGAGTGCAGACCTGAGCATACATAAGGCTTCCTACAGCTGAAGCATATGGAATGTTCTTCATGTGTTCCCGCTCAAAGTC
>JANKYE010000224.1:33972454-33993269 GCA_032467995.1 Erythroxylum dillonii
ATAGTAAATCATATTATAAAAAAACACAAATAAAAACAAAAATCACTTTTTATTATTTTTATAATTTATGAAAACTAGAAGAAACTAAAATAAAAAATAGAAACTAAGAACTCAAATAAACAATTTTTTTTACTAAATTTGACAACAAAATTCACCAATATTATTGCTAAGGTCGTGAAAAAGACAACCGAAGGAAACGAAACATAGACTTTGTTCTATCCAAATTTGTCTTCATGAGTTCTTGTCCTTGCAACTCATTATCAATAGAGTAAGATCCACCTTTTGATGCATCCCGTGCCATTGCATGATAGCTACGTGTACAAAAAAGCCCAAAATACCCCACAGCACCACCTGGCCACCACCGACCGTCGCCGCCGTCGTCACCACCATCCATCACGGCCAGACCCGTCATCTTTTATGGTAATATTTATGATAAGTGAAAAATAAAAAGGATTACAATATTAACAGTGGTCATGATATATTAATGGATATTAATAATCACAATCAGAATAATCATAAATAAAAACTAATAACCTTTCCTCTCCCTTCCTCTCTATGGCCTAAACCGTAGCTCTCTCTTCTTTGTCCTTTTCACGATCAGACATTTTCCGCTCTCTTTGCAAAGAGAAAGAGAGTAACCCATTTCAGAGAAAGGGAAAATCTTTTTATAAGTTTAGAGAGTGAGAGAGTGGGAGACAAAACCAGAAGAAAAACCGTAAAAAATAAAAAAAGGAAGAAGAGAAAAAAAAACGTTTCTGATTCTCTTTTGTTTAAACTACTTTTGCTAGGTATTTTTCGTACCTGTTTGATTCTTTAGTTCTGTTTGGATCCTCGGAGACTCGCTCAGGTACTAATATTTATCTGTTTCGTTTTCTTTTTCTTGTTAAAAATGGATTAATTTTGGTAGCAACTGTTGGGATTTTGGAATTGGTGTTCTGGTTGCTTAAATATTATGGAATCGTGGATGAAGAAAAAGGATCTGGGTGACCCATGTTTGGGATTGTTCTTATATTACGTTTTCTTGGTACTTTTTTTTTTCTTTTGGAAGATACATTTATTGATTGTTGTCATTGTTTATGAATTCTTTCTTTAGTTTCTTGGCATAGAGTTTTAGGGGATATTTAAATCTGATTTTCGATGCTGACGTGGGTTGAAGGTGCATTCAATTGGGTATATTTTGCATTTGCGCGAGGCGAAGTGGGTTTTTTGTATAGTACAAAGTTTTGGTTCTAATATGTAATATTCATTGGCCAAGTTTGAATGTTGTAATGGATTATGGATACCGATTAAGAAGTTGAGATTTATTTGTCAGTATATGCCAATGTATAAAATGCACTGATTGATACTGTCTTATTACCCATCTAATGCTCACTATAATGATTTGGTTACAAGAGATCAAACTAAATTTCATTTCCTCTGGTTGTCTGCATTTGTGCTTTTATAACATTCGCATTCACATTATATTTTCTGTCAGTGCTCTGTGACTGCGTCACGATAAATTGTTTTACACTCACAATATGTTGAAAAATGATATAGAGATTTCAAAGTGTTGTAGATTTTCTTTGTAGCATAGTTGTTGCAATGGCAGCATAATTAAACATGTCATAATGATCAGTAGTCTGTTGTTTCGATTGTACAAAATTGTATGTGATAATTGCCTACCGATGTCACAGTGGATATGGAAGAAAGGTTAGTATAGGAGGTGTGAGAAGAAGAGTGTTCATAGTTATTCTGCCTGCTGTTTCAACCTGGAAATGAAATGGACAACCTTGGGTTGTAGATGATGTTGGATTAACCAGTCTCCTGCAAATTTTTGATCTGAAAATTTTGATACTATGACATACAAAATTTTTACTTCCTTAGGATGGTATGGAGAGTGGTAACATGGTGGAGCAATTTTTGGTGCTCTTTTGTACGGGTGTGATAATGCTTCAAGGCCTGAGCTTATCTAATTTCTATTTTCATATTTTTGCAGATTCCATGCTGGGAGTTCCTAATAGATGTGTAATATGAACCACCATTCCTGTTGGAAAGTTGGAATTTCTTTTAGCATCTTAGGCATTCTATTTGGTGGGTAATTTGACTTCGATGCAAAGACAAGGGTGTAGCATTGAAACCTTCTCTGAAGATAACATTGATCCAAGATTTGTTTCAAACAGCACTGATATGAGTCATCAGACTTCTTTGAATAACATCCTGAATCCAGTAGAGAACAGGTTCGCTAGTAGTACTGTTTCTTCTGATGAGGCATCATGTGTACATTCTATAAATCACGGTGTTCAGAGCTTTAATGGTTGGAATGAAAGTGAATCTAGCTCTTGCTTTCATCCAGAAAATCAGGCTGTTGATGATGAGATAAAAGTAGAAGAAAGATGGCCTTCTTCTGTAAATGTTCATGCTGTAGTTGGCTTAAGGTCCGAAGAAAGGCAGTTGGGACCTGTTGATGTTCCTAATCTCCCTTTTCCAGAGAGAGTCAGTATTGGTTCTGGTGGAAATCAGGTTAGAAGTGGCCCTTTGATTTTACGGGGTTCTAGCTCTAACCATTCCACACAGAATGTGAATATGAATGCAGGGGGTGTGGGGAATGATGGAAACACTGGACACTATGAGGCAGCTGTTGCAGGCCCTGAACGTTTACACTTGGGTGGAAAAGAAATTCAGCGGGCATCTTCTTCTGGTATATCATCTGAAGATATTAGTGCCTCATTTTGTAATTCTGAATTTATTACAGAGGAAACTGATGGTGGTTTGGGGTCTTCTCATGGAGGCTGGGGATCATCTTGCAAGAGAAAGGCTCTTGAAGGTACTTCTGCACATTCTTACGCTGGTGGAAGTTCAAGTTGCTTTCCACAAACTGAAAATGATGTTTGGCACACTGGTTCTACTCATCATAGCACTTCTAGCAATGTAAGTTTGTCGACCACTTCAAGGAATTCTCCTAGTTTTAGTAATCCGGAACAGTTTAACCACAGAAATGTTTTTGGCATGAGAGGAGTATCTTCTGATGCCTTTCATTCATCAAGTGACTCCGGAAGTTTAGACCATCTCAGACATTTAGTTAGAAGAGTAAGTGCAGGACATCAACAGGAAGCTGCACCATTCACTTTATCAACAACAGGAGGTACCAGGCCTTCTAATTATTTATCCCTGGGCTTGAGATCAACTTCGCCAGCTTCAAACTCAGGTGCTTCTCAGGGCCAATCTCATAATATGCGTGCATCTGTTTCATCAAGAAACTCATATCCTTTACCTTGGAGTGGGGCTTCCTTCTTAAGATCTGGAACTGCATCAAGTTCTCCCATTCCTGGAGAGAGAATTGGTGCACTGAGAGAGGAAGTAAATTTAAGAGGCACCCATAGAAATAATGTAGATCATCCCATGTTTGTTCCTGTTTCTGAGATTAGAAACATTGCACAAGATTCAGCAGGATGGAATTTGTCCACCGGAAATATGAGCACTTCTGGCAATCCTCATTCTAGTAGAATTACCCCTTCAAGCATCCATCCGTTGCCCACTCCTATGTGGTTCCCACATCCTGACCACACAGCACATAATCAGCAGAGATTCACAGAATTTGCTCCCTGGTCTTTGTTTCCATCTATGGACTCTGAATCTGAAGGTCTCAGCGGTAATTTTCCTTCCTTGTCATCTGGACCTTCTGCTTCACCACAGGAGACTGTCATGCCATCTGCTTCCACTAGCCATGGACACAATCAATCACTTACAAGGTCTGTTTTGCTGATGGAAGGACAAGGTGATGATGTTCTTGGTATGCCTCGTTCATTGAGAGCCTTAGCTGCTGATATTGAAGGGAGACACCGTTTAATATCAGAGGTTGACTCTCCCTCCCTCCCAATTTTGTGTGCATTTATTTGTGTTCTCTTCTTTACTGTCCATCCTTGTCTGTTGTTTCTGTCAACTTGTCTAACATTTCACAGGTCAAACTTTGATGATAAGATCCTCACATGTACAATGTGGACTATAAAATTTGCAATCACTATTTTGATCACTATCCAGCTTTTTACTATTCTCCTCTGATGAATAAAAGATGGGAGTAAGTGCTGATGTTCTGAAGTGACTTATTTGCATCTGAGAATATAAAAAAATTACACATGCTGACTGGATTCTTTTTTTCTTCTGGAGCTTAAAATTGTATACTAATGGGATGTGCAGAATGGGTTGAAGTTCTTGTGCGTAGGTTAATTGAAGTAGTAGCATTTGGTTCGTTGCTTGTTCATTCTTGCCGATAATTTACACTTGGACACTTATCACATTTGCAATGATGACAATGCATTGTTCTCTGATTGATTTCAAGAATTATATTAGTTAATTTTGGACTAAAAGTTTTTGTTAATCTCTGCTTGCCAGATTCGTCAAGTCCTGAATGCCATGCGCAGGGGTGAAAACCTACGAGTTGAGGTTTGGTTGATTCTGAAATTTTTTATTCATGATTTCATCATGTCCTCTTGTGACCATTAAAACTATTTGGCCATTGCTTTGGCTGTAATGCACTCAGCTTAGTCAGAAACTTCCACCACATGCACCTCTAGTTACATTATATAATTCATTTCTGATGGTAAAAATTTATCAAGCTGATGTGAACCTGTGTCGTGAAAGTTATTTATATAACTATAAGATGTCTTGTTCACCCTAGATCCCCGTTCGAACTTAAAAAAACAAAGCTAACAAAAGCATTACTAGATATTAAAAAATAAGTGGGAGTTTGTCCCACATGAAAAGAATATAGGGCTTTGAGCATGCGTATAAGCCTAGTGAGTTACTTCCTTTATTATTAATTAGGATGGAACCTTATTTGGGCTTATATGTGCTCAGTTTATTTGGGTTCAATCTTGCAAAATTTAACATGGTATTAGAGCAGGTTGCTCTTGGGTTAGTCGTCACTATCTTGACATGATAGACTATATCACATGTTGGGCCTTAAATTAACCCACACCTATATGTGAGGGGGGCGTGTTGAAATATAAGTGAGAGATTGTCCCACATGGAAAGAATATATAGCCTTGAGCATGCATATAAGCCTAGTGAGTTACTCCTCCTATTATCAATTGGTTTTATGATGGAATTTCATTTAAACTTGTATGTTCTCAGTTTATTTGGGCCCAGTCTTACAAAATTTAACACTAGCTAAGGGTGGATTATAGTGACACTGTTATGGTACAATCATCTAGACGTGATATATTTTTATAACAGCATTACAAGGTTAAAGAATATAATTTATGATAAGATTCGTGAGTTTATGACTTTGAGTTTGTTCACAAGGAGCCGGATTTTCTGAATGTAGTACTTTCCTTGACGTGTTCTTTGTAGATTTGGTTTGCAAGCATATGGGGACTCCAAGCTTACTTTTTCTTAGATGCAGGTTTATTTGTGTTGTTTTAAACAATGTTTTTGAATTGTCCTATAGCATGCAATTTTTTATTTGTGATCCATGAATTCACACGGAGAATGGAAAAATTCCCATCCCTTATCACTAGGAGAAAAAGTAATGCAGCGTGGAGTGCCTGCATTCCTAAAATCTTATTATATTTTCTCTTAGTTGAAGCCTTTGTGTTCTTAAAAGGATGAAATTGCTCCTACTTGCATATGTTGACAGGTGCATCCAAATATGCTCTTTTAGATGAGTTTCTTATGATCATAGGCGCCATTGACCTTAACCCTCCCCTTCATCTTTCCTTCTACCGGTGAATCAAATTATGTCTTTTGACCTGATATTCAATGATACTTCAGGATTTTTTGCTTTTTGATCCATTCATATATCATGGTATGGCTGAAATGCATGACCGTCACAGAGATATGCGCCTCGATGTTGATAACATGTCTTATGAGGTAATGATTGGATAAATGATTTTTCAGCTAGGAACGTCAAGATGTATTCTCTTATTATAATTCAGTGCAACTTCTCAGGAATTGTTGGCATTGGAAGAGCGCATAGGGGATGTGAGTACGGGGCTTAGTGAGGAAACCATTGTGCAGTTAATGAAACAGAAAAAGCATTTGGCTATTGCACTGGAATCCCAGGTGGATTTGGAGCCATGCTGTATCTGTCGGGTATGAGTTACAAACTACTTCAATCATGGGTGGCTTTTGATCATTCGGTTTAATTGTTCTATCAATTTCTAAACTTTGTTTGATTCTCATTATAACAGGAAGAATATGTGAATGGGGATGATCTTGGCATGCTAGACTGTGGTCATAACTTCCACTCCAACTGTATCAAACAGTGGCTAATGCACAAAAATCTATGCCCCATTTGTAAGACGACAGCTCTACCACCTACTTAGGGTGAAAGTTGGTTCTTGCAAATGAATCATTTAACCCAACAAGTTGGGTGAATGGTTTGCTCATGATACCCTTTTCTTTTGTTGGTTTAAAAACATTCTTACCTGCTCATGAACTTGCACCCTTTGATGAATGTCGCAGCTGTGTGCTATGAAAATTGTAGCTCAACAGATAAAAAGGGTTGTCTCCAGTACCTCAAAACTCTGAAGATATGTGGAATAAAATTTGATATGGGACTGTAATTTTACATTGTTATACAGCTGCTTTCATTTCATGATACAAATTTCTGCTTAGCATTTTCTATTTTTTTTTTGGGTGTAAGGTAATTAAGAGGAAAGAGGCCTACCGCTTTAAAACGGCAACAAAAGAAGCATCATTGGCCAGGAGTTGGCGAAGTCCTGAAGTAGGAACCTCCCAAATAGACCAACGTTGTGGATGAGAAGCACCTTGTTTTGCTAGAAAGTTTGCACACTAGTTACCCTTCCGAAGGGTACGAACAATAGAGCAGTCCCACTCTCGCTTCACCATATTCCTGGTATCCTCAATGACGTTCAAGTACAGATGATATCGAGTACATGATCCCATGACCAGATTAATGGCTTCTTGTGAACCCGAGTCAACCACTATTCTATATCTACGCTGCCAAGCCAAGTCTAGTCCATGCTGTATAGCTAGAAGCTCAGCAAGCATGTTAGTGGCGTGTCCAATGAATCCTGAGTAGCCGACTATCCAGTCCCCTTTCTCATTACGTAACAAACCACCAAAGCCTGCAGCACCTGGATTACCAGTCGAGCTACCATCCACATTAAGTTTAACATACCTTGGTGACGGAGCCTTCCATGCAACCCATTTGCTCGATTTTGGAAGTGTAACTGACGAGAAAGCAGGGTTGCACTCATCAAAAAGCCTCAAGAACCACAAAAGTTGTCCAACGGAAGACATGACCTTGTGCTGGATTACCTCTTTATTTCTAGCGCACCAAATAATCCAAGTCATGACGATGAATTTTAGCATATGGTGAAAAGGACGCAGAGAGTCGAGAGCATGAGAGTATAGCCAGTCGTCTAGATTAAGTCTGTAGAAAGAATCCTCTACCTGCCCAAGGATGGAGACCCACATCATCTTCGCCCAAATGTAATCCCTCAGAGCATGGATATGGTTTTCTCACCCTTTACTGCACCTGTGACTGTGAGAGCAGGGGGATGAAGCCATTCCCTGTTTATAACGTAGCTCGTTTGTAGGTAAGCGGTGCCAACTAATATGCCAAATAAAGAAGCGGAACTTTTGAGGGATATTAAGTTTCCAAATCCACGTCTAATGCTTGTTAGGAGCAGGAGGATGAGGTAAACAGGTAAGAAACTCATATCCTGATTTCACCATGTATTGTCCAGCTGTCGACTCCCCCCAAACTTTGGCCAACCTTGATCAAGAGTTGGGAACCGCTGTGATAGAATGATGCACATCTGACCCTAAGGGTGTATGTAGTCGAGAGAGAACCCACATGCGCCGATCATTTACAATGTTGCCCACCATTAAATGTTGGTCCTGATTGTCGATTTGCGATAACTGATTGCATAGTGTGTAGTCACCAACCTAACGATCATTCCAAAGAGAAATGTTAGTCCCATTCTCAACTCTCCAAAGGAAGCCATCGTGCAAGTAAGGAATAGTTTTGCATATAGCTTTCCATCCCAGAGAAGCAGTGGGAGAGGCCATACAGGTAAATATAGAAGCAGTTCGTAAATACCTACTCTGCATCACCTCAATCCAGAGTTTCCTATTATCCTGAAAGAGATCCCAAAGAAACTTGCCTAGCATGACTATGCTGTTATCACGAACCATACGAGGTTCGAGGCCGCCCATAACTTAATGACTTCAGGCAGCTTCTCAATGCAATAAGTGAATACCCTTACCCATAGCATTTTCTTTGAAATCACTCAATTTATTTGCAAGTTAGGGATTGAGCAATGATAGTATTTCCTCTGACCCTTCTTTAGGCCTCGTATCCTCCTTCAAGTTACTCCTTTTGCTGTTTTTGGCTGATAGCCGAACTCCGGTTAGATACACACAATGTGCTAACACTTTATAGATAGACAAATAACGGTAGAGGCATATGGTATTTACTAATGACGTATACACGTTTTCTTTGTTTTATCTCGTAGCTGGTGCAACCTTTCCTTGAGTAGGGTCGGGGACGGAGCCAAACTCAACTCTAAAGGGGGGCCGGAGGCTGGGGGCTAACTCTAGGGGAGGGCCGTGGGCCAACATTTAAAAAATATTCTTATTTTTAAAAAAATTATATAAGTACATTTTTTTAAAAAAAATTTAAAGGGGGCAGAGTAGCCCCCTACTCTTATACATGGCTCCGTCCATGAGTCGGGTCCTTACCAATTGAGTCAGGCATCTATTTTTAGACTTTGTTGTATTAACTATCATGAAAAATCTTGTCTTCAGATTAAAATTTTAAAGGATAAAAATAAATATTTGTGCATTTAAGCTAGTGATAAAGCTTAATTGTGCTGAGTTTTATCTTCAATATAATTTTAGTAAAATTTTAAAAATGTCTTGCAAGAAATTATCTTTTATAATATTTTAAATGTCAAAATTGAAAAATACGAAAATAAAGATAGGTCCAAGTATAACTATATTTTGTAATGTCTTTTATAAAAATGTTCTAATCCCGATTCATTTAATCACTATAAAATTTTTAATAATCATATTTTAGTAAAATATGCAAACATCTTTAAATAATATATCATTATAAAATAAAAATTTTAATATACTAAAAGATCAAAATATTTGAAATATTTTATTCAAACTATAATAATAATTATTTTTATGTATAAAAGATAAATAATAAATGACCAAAATTTCCTGTTATTTAAGTAGTTTTATAATCTTTAAAATTATAGATTTTTAATTTTTCATAAAATCTTTTCTTTCATAATTCATTTAAAAATAGTAATGGTAAAGCAAATAATCCAACTTAAACTAATTAAATCAGGTCAAAAATCAATAATTTATTATAGTTACATTAAACTATAAGTTTGAGTCATGATTAATTAATATGTTTGAGTAAGGTTTAAGAAGAATGTTTTAAAAATCAGACTAGACATCGAACAGATCGAAGGAAAGGTTTAAAGTTTAGAAGTTCAACCGGTATTTAATAAATAAGAAGTAAAACTTATAAGAATAAGTAAAAAAGTATTTTATTGAAATAAAAAACACCAATGTCTACTATTATATAATGAATTAATAATAAATAAATCTGAGTCTAACATAAATATTAAAATAACAATAAAAATTAAAATTATATTTATGAAGGAAGTTATATCTCACCGTCATCAAAAGTTTCAAATTTTCCGGCACTATTCAAACAAACTTCGTGTTGTGCTTGTCAATTATCGTTACTTCTCCCATTCAAAAAGCATGCAAAACCTTGTTAGTGTGAGTTCCACTAAGCAAATGGTGTATTAGTGAATTAAACCTTACACGGACAGTAAACAGAGCAGAAAAGTGCAAGACATACATAATTCTGTGTTATTCTGTTTTGTAGTGAATGAAAACCAAAAGAAGCCTACACTTGTAACGCAATAAATAATTATACTAAACAAATCATGATGAAGTCACCTGACACTCAATCATTACATTTGCATGTAACGCTCGCATCTCATATTCCTGAAATAATGAACTGTTTTTGTCAGTCACAAGAGCTGCATATTTGTTTTCTTCTTTAGATCAAAGTAAAAACGAACGTACCATCTTTTTGCTCCCAGTTATTCTCATAGTTTTACGACAGAGCAACCCATCAGAACTTGGTCTTACAGATTGCTTAGCTAGGTTCAATCTGTCTCATGACAACCCTAGGAGAAAAGGAAGATGAAGAGAAACAAGTTCCGCATATTGCTGCCTGTTGAAACATTCCTCAAACTTTGAGTGATTAAATTTTGTGCCTTAATTAAGACTGTAGTTGGATTTTCTTTCCAAATATGGCAGATGATGCTTTGGTTAGAAAGGGTAAATTAATCATAAAAGAGATAGATACAGTTCAGGCAAGTGGGGCCTGTCATATATACAGTGTGGAACACCACCATAAAAAAGAGAAGAAGTCTTTATTTTGTAGCTTATGTTTTCAGTTTTTGTTTTCAAGTGTAGTAACGGCATCACCTTATGATTGTATTTTGGCCATCTTCCTCTTCCTTCTCTATCTCTTTCTCTTCTCATTCTCTCTTTTAAAGCCTTTATATACTGCCTCTCTCTTTCCTTGCTTGTATCATACTACTTTCTCTCTTTTATCTTTTCATATTTATTTCTGTCTGTCTGTTTCCCTCTGTAATAAGCTTGGTCATGTCCGGAGAAGAAGAGCACGACAGCTTGTTCTGGGAAAACCAGACATGGGATTGTTTAACGAACTCTGATAAATCTGGCGGTAGTGGAGATTACTCAGGAAAGAAGTGTTCTTTACCATTGGGGTCGAGCTCCAATAGTCCAACAGAATTAGGAAAAAAAGTGGCAACGATAAGTAAGAAAAGGGTACAAGAAGAATCACGCAGAAACGGCAAAGCAATCGCCAGTGAAGCTAAAGAAGCCAAACTTGGTGGTGGCAGTGGCGGTGGAGAATCAGATCATGAGATGCACATATGGACTGAAAGAGAGAGGAGGAAGAAGATGAGGAACATGTTCTCTAGTCTTCATGCCTTGCTTCCACAACTTCCTCCTAAGGTAATAGATCACTTTACAAAGTTCAGGTGACAATCTTGGCCCTAGGGCTCTATCTATACACTTCTTTGATCTTGTTTACCATTTCTTTGTTTTGTTATAAATTAGAGAATATATCTCATATTGAGTTTTGCTTAATTTCTATACAAAGGAAAAGGGCCTTTTTGTACTCGTTTTTTCTTCTTTCCAATATGTATCAATTTTCTTTAGTGTGTAAGTTAGTTAGAGAGGAGCATGGCCATTTCTTATCTTTTTCTTCTTTTCAATCTTTTCCCCTCATCTTGAAGAGAAAATCTTTTGGCCTTACTCCACAGAATCTAGCTACTTGTCCATGTAGCCATAGCATATGATCTTGTTTTACGAACAACATCTCTAGTGTCTCTTGTACAATGTTCATGTGGAAGAACATTCACATTTCGTTAAAGATCTCTTCTTTTGTCTGAATTCTCTTGAGTACACGTATAGAACGCTTGGTTTGAGATAAATTCAAGACTTGAAGTCAAATAACAAAAATTGCACTGAAGTTTTAAGGGTTTATACCTATTTTTCATAAGTAACCCTATAATAGTTTTAGAGCTGGACCTAAGTAGAAGCTGTTTACATCTTGTATCGTTGGAAATTTGGCATATATTATGCTCCTAATTAACTTTAGATGGGAATGCCATGTAAGTATTTCGTGCATGAGATGCTATGATTTACAATTAATTAAAAGCTAGTTTCCAAATCCCAAGTGACAATTTGAAGGAGACAAATATGCCAAATTGACAACATGAAAAGAATTCACCAACTAACTTGTGATCTTGTCTAATTTATTATGAATACGATCTTATATTTCCAAGGAAATTAAGAAGTTTCCATATGGTAAAGTGTTTGTTTGGATCCCTAATTTTGACAAATTTTGTATAGGCTGACAAGTCCGCCATTGTTGATGAAGCTGTAAACTACATCAAAACCCTACAGCAAACACTCCAGAGGCTACAGAAACAAAAGCTTGAAAGGCTACAAGGAGCCACGGCGACATTTGGTTACAGTCCGTCTCTACCTACCTCACAAAACCAGTCAGACTCGAGGGAGGCCTTCTTAGCTGATCTAGGGTCCACAAATAACATGTCAATTACTGCAACAAAACCTGCAAACTTGAATCCTTCCTCAATTTTAAGGTATCCTGTGATCTTTCAGACGTGGACTTCCACCAATGTCGTCCTGAACATTTGTGGGGATGAAGCTCAAATCAGTATATGCTCTCCCAAGAAACCAGGTCTCTTCTCTACCATCTGCTATCTGCTGGAAAAGCATAACATACACGTGATGTCTGCTCATGTTTCCTCGGATTGCACTAGGAGCATGTACATGATTCAAGCTCGGGTAAGTTTCTTGTCATATACATATATACTTCTACTCTTCAGTGAATTTGACACTATTCTTCTTTCAGGTTGTAAATTAATTAGACAAGATCATAGATTAAGGGAAATACTATTATTCTAATTGCTCTTTCAATCAATTAATCTCTTCCACAAGATACCATTCTTTACCCGTCGCACCCAAAACTGTAACATTCCCGTATGTCTTTTAATATTTCATGTGTAAGTTAACTTGGATTAATGAAATGGCTCAATGAACCCATCAACGTGGTCGTTAGTTATAGAATGTTAAAGTTGTAATAAGTCTTCAAAGTACAATGATATAAGCATTCATAGTAAAATATAGTACAATGGGTTGGTTTACTAAGTTTATAAAAAAACTCAAAAGAAATCATGATTCCATAAACTAGGGTTTCGTGTTCACCAACCAAGTTGGTCGTTGCTAGTACAAGCTTCGACTGCTGTTTCATTTGCCTATATGTATATATTCCATCAATAAGCAAAAGCAGCTCCAGAAATTCGAATATAAATTTAGGGAGATCAATAAAATTACATACATATACTCTCGTATACACACACACACACACACACACACACACACACACACATACATATATATTGTCAATTTCTAACATTAAGAACATCAAACAGGCAAATGGAGCTTATGATCGGTTCACAGAGACTATTCCAGCAGAAGAAACGTATAAACAAGCTGCAGCCGAGATAATGTGCTGGGTCACTACCTGAGATAGCATACCTTCGAACCCTGAAAATGTTCTTTTAATCATAGGAATTTATCCAAAAGGTTTTTTTTTTTGGACAGCATACATTTTTATATAATGACAAGCAAATATATGTGATAAAGAATGCCTTCCTGTTTATATATCGAAGCAGATTATATATTTGCTGGTTTATGTGATCACTATAGGTTTTTTATATATATTTAAGCAGTGTCCATCGCCATTACTTGTCAAGTAATTTTCAAAATGAGCTTCCTGATACATTTTTAGTTGCATATATAATATCCAAAACATGCATACTCAGAATTTAATTAGTTCAGGTTTCAGAGTTCATCCACTTTCAGCTCCCAGGTTCTTTTCGATTATAAGTAGGCAAATCAGACATGTTTCCTTCTTAGGGTAAGAAATTTCGTCTTTGTTAAGCTAAAGCTCGTCTGCATAGAGAAAAAGGGCCTAGCCCATGTGTTGAATCCCTCAGACTCAGAGGTCGAATTCCAATTTGCGTGCGAACTCCGTAGTTTTGTGGTTAAAAGGCAAGGTTGCGGCCCACAGTACTACTCCAAGGCCTTCAAACGAACATATTCAATGACGTTGGCAATTTCACATTTGGAGGCTCGTCAGGTTTTTCCTTTGCTGTTCAAAGATTTAAAACAAAAGTGACAATGAAAATTTAATCTTAGTGATATGCAATACTGAATATGAGTGGTATAAAACTGTTAAATCTTTAACTAAACATTAATGTCAATCATGATGGATTGGATGGTTCTTGGTTTAATATTATGCTGTATGTTCTGGCAATACCTGGAAAATGGAGCACCATGACAAGCAGTGCAATCTCAGAATAAGAAAAGTTTGGATCTGTATCAGATATTATGCTTCAACTATTTGGTACAGTAATGAAAAGAAAGTTCTAAGATTAAAGCATTTGTTGTTTCTTTTTCTCTAATACTGTTCTCTCAAAGGTCAAATAGCTTCCTTTTGCTTTCTTCTTTCCAAGTTACTTTTTCTTTTCTGTTGTCAACTGCTTTATCTAAGATTGCTTACCAAAGCACCATAGAAGTTACTCAAGCAAAAGAAACTGTGTTAAGGAGTCTGAGTGAAGTACACAGCCAATGAGTTTACGTCAGGGCGAAATTTTGTTACGGTGGTCCTGTGAATCTGAAACGATAGGGAAAAGAAGTTCATGTACTCATGCTCTCATTTCAATGCACATGCCACTGTCCTTCGATGTCCCTGAGAGATATTGGAATCCTGAAGGGCGGTAACAATCAGAGAATTGAACTAATGGAGGCCTTGAGGAAGAAGACAATGTTTGTGGATAATGAATCTAAGGGATTGAATGGTGGTAACCATAAGCTTGGGGTTGGTGGGCACCCATTGTTAAAGAGAAATGAGAGCTTGAAAGAGAATCTTAAAGCAAGGATGAGAACTCTTCAAACACTTCCAAACTCCAAAAGCTAAAAGAACCAACACATTAACTATTGGGGACCCAAATGTTTCGTATCAAAGGGGTTGAAAGACAAAAGGATTTCAAGTCTGTTCCTGTGAGTTGCGACTTTTAAGGGTAGAAATCGAAGTTTGGTTTGCAGCATGTGAGCAAGTGTAGCCATCACTACAAGGATGGAAGATGAACAGAGGCACAGAGCCACCCATCGCCATGTGACTCCCAACTCCAATACCAATCCATAGTTTATATTCCCACAAACATGTGACTCAGCCCCGGTGGTCCAGCTAGCGGAAGGACCCCTTTCAAGTGTCTCCCACCTTAGAGGAGGTCACAGGTTCGCTGACTCCTACAGTTCACCTAAACACCTTCAAGTGTCTGATAAAAAGTAAAGTAACTTAGATTTATCAACACTAATCCAATTGAATAAAACAAGGCATTTAGTTTTAAATTATTAATTTATACAGATTTTATGTGTTATTGGATCTTCAAATTATCATCTCCTGCATCCTCAAGAATCTCTACTGTTATCTTTGCCATGCTAAAGTTCTAATATTAATGCCAAAGTCTGCTAAAATGGAGTTTCTCTTTCGATTAAAAACCCCCCCAAAAAAAAAAGTTTTACTATAAAGATTGGTTCAGTCAATTTAATAGCGAAAATCTCGAATCGACCAATTTTTCGGTTCAGCTTTTAAATTTTTAGTTCGATTTAGTTTAATAATCATTGTTGCCAAAAATCAATAAATTTATTAATTAATTGATCGATTTTTTTAAACTATAGTTTTTATAAATTTGATTAATTTTTATTTAATAGTCTCTTTTTTAATTAAACTTTAAACTTTAGTCTCTTTCAATTACTTTCAAATTATATAATTTTATTCAATCTTAACCAATTTTATAACGATCTAATACTGGTTGAATATTTTAAACCTTAAACCTCTCGTCTTGTCAGTTTAACTTTTGGTCACATTGATAGAAATCAGATTTCGAACCTTTAAGAGTTTAAAATTTTTGAGTTAAATTCACAAAATGTAAGGAACTTTTTAACTTAATAAAATTTTTATATATGCATTAAGATTTATAAATATTTGTTAAATAATTTATTTTAAATATAAAATTTATGAATTATTTCAAAATTTGTTAAAACAGAAACTATGAATTTCATAAATTCATAAATTACATACAGAACTTCAATTCTCTCTATACACCGAACCTAAAAACCTAAATTTGTCAAATACTCTTTTTTCCCATCAAATTATCATTTAATTTCCATCAAAACGACAAGAGGAGATAGAAAAAAGAGCATCAAAACGGCACAACCTCGCTGCAAACAAAATCGTTAGAATTCCCAACGGACTCATCGGGCCACGAGTCTCTAAGCAGCTTAAGCAGCATCTGAGCCTTTCTCTTTGCCCTGTGCGTACAGTCGCTTTGAACCAGCAGCAACAGCTGCGTCAATACTCCGGCAGCCACCGCCTCTTTCCGGCTATCCTCCGCTGCAGTGCATAGCGCCAGCAGCGCCCCCGCTGCGTACTCCGTTGCCCTGTCCGATATCTTCAGGATCGTCTGCACCAGTAGGGGCACTGTCAGCGCGTGCGCCGCAAACGCTGTGCAACCCGCCGGCACTCTACATAGCAGCTCGATCGTCGCCAGAGCCCTCTCGGCGTCACATTTGTCGAAATCAGCCAATCTGTCGATCAGCGCAGACGCGGCTCCGGTTGCAACCGCCTTATGCCGTGTCTGTTTCGTGAGGCACAAAGCGAACAAAGATTTTATACCTATCTTCAAAGCCCTTGGATACGAGATTGGATTCTTTAACATATCGATCACTCCTTCGAAGATTTCTTCTACTCCGCTTATCTGTGCTCTAATTTCGGGCGACCTCGTTCCTGCCACCGCCATTTCGATAAGAGCCGCTGAGTTGACTCGGACTTCGATCGAGGAATGAAATAACAGATTCGCTAAATAACTGATTCGGTCTGGTTCAGAAGATATTGAGACGCACTCCAGTTCAGTAAGAGGAAACATGACTAAGAGCCCGAGTGCTTCGTGGTGTAATTCAGCAGATGTCGAACCGGAGTTGTGAAAGAGTAGGCTGATGAGGATCTCAGGTGCGTTTTGTGAGGAGATAACAGCCCGGTTTTTGTCCGAGTCACGAGCGAGTCCCCTAAGCCGGCGGAGAGCTGAGAGGCGGGAAGAATTCGGGTTTGTTCCAGAAGATGCTTGGTTTAATAAAGATCGAACCAAACCGGGCTCGGCAGGTTGTTTCGGCGTTGGGATTCGCTCGACGCCGAAGGACCTGTTGGCCACGCACCAGTCTTGGATCAGACGACGGAGAGTGTGGTTGGGGATGAGAGTGAAGTCAGTGAGTGGAGCTCGAGTGACCGGGCAGGTTGTGTTACCAGTTGCAACCCACGACTCGATGCTGGTCCTGTCGTAAGTCTGACCAGTACAGACGGTGACAGGGTCGCGCATGAGCTCGAGCGAAATCGGACACCGGAAGTGGTACGGTATCTGAATGCCCAAGTCCAAAGGCTCAAGGCTTCCAGGCATATTTTCTTTTAACCTGAAACAGGGTGTAAAAGAAAAACGGACACAGAAGAACAGAGACAAGAAGGTATGGGTTTGGTCTGTTGTGAATTCAGGGAAGGCCTGAAAATTCTCTTTCAGAATTGTCGAGACACATGGTTTGGTTTTTATCTTATACGATGAGAGCTGGGCAGGGGCTTATCTGACCCTTTTGGCCACACGTGTGGTAGCATTTACTTACAAGTTACAACCTAACCTTAGTTGGGAAAAAAGAAGTAGTAGCACACAAGTGGTTTGGTATGGTCAAATGAAACTTGTTGGGTCCCACATCTCCATAATCCAGTTCCTGTTTACGTCAAATATAGTAATGTAATCTTCGAGTCCATTATGCCCACCCAATTACCTGCTCGTTTTAGTGCTGTAACTATTGTTTAGTGGTGCTGTTTTAACTTTACCTTTTCATGTGTAGTGAATCAAACTGTGAACGTTGAGAGTGCAACAGCATTATGTTAACACATCCTTTACAGTCTGGTGGTGCGTCCAATCCTGCTTTGTGATGAAAAAGGTATCAGTTTTTTCAAAAAGGGGAAAGTCTTGAAGTTGAATCCTTCCTTCCACCAAATTACTAGACATAATCCCAAAATTGCCTTATCTACTAGGATTCCATTGCCAATAATCCAATAGTGGTTAGCGAAATTAACAAGCAAATTTCAACTCAATTATTCTGGTCAAAGACACCAGTGCAACTGATGTGACAAAGGTAATGCAACCATGTTCCAGTGATGCAACGAAGCTTTTACATCAAGGTGTGGGGGAAGGGTCCAAAAAGACAGACTAACTTGTAATAAAAGCACTTGAGAGCAATAAGCACACAAAACATGGAGTGGTACTAATACTAATTCATAATAACCAAAACACTGTAGCAACTGAATTGTCCATTTATCTTCACAGTTAGGCTTGGAGGAGGTGGCAGTCAAAGGTCAAAGATGAACAGATTAAACAGAATGTGACGGGGTCCAGGTTGTCCTCCCCCCTGACCCCACCACTTTATTATGAGCCAAAATGAATAAAAACATTAATATTTCTTGATATAAGCGATTCCCATACAAACACGTAAGTCACTGAATTGAAAACTGGACTGGATCAGCTGGTTCGATCGGTTTAATAAGTGACCGATTGATTATTCGGTCTAGTTTATTCTTAAAAATTGGTTTTTAATTGAGCTAGTGAGAACTGATCGAATCGGTCCGATTTGACCTGTCCGACCAGACCGGTTCAATCATTTTTTTTATTTTTAGTATATTTTTGTATTTTTTAATATTATTAATATTATATATGATTAAATATAATTATTGCATAGTTATGACGTCACACCGGTTCGCCGGTCAAATCGGTGCCCAATAAGACTTTCGATTTAATGGCCAATTCGAATTTCAAAACACTGACGTAAATGAACGATGTTGATTAAATGGGACCTTTTTTTTTAGGGTCGAATTGGTGGTGTGGGAGATATAGAACTAAAGGTTCTTTGTTTGAATTTTTCTATTTATGCTTTTTTGATCGAATATGTCGTATAGGACTTATCTAAGACGAAGTACCCGATTGATATAATTTAGAAGCTATTGTGTCAATCCGAAAATTTACTTAATACGCAATCTAAAATATAACGATAGAAGATTTTTCTGTTTCCCAAATCAAGGTGACTTTCCTTTAATTATTATTATTATTATTAATTTTACTTAATTGTGATTGGTGATTGCCCAACCAAAATCCACATCTATCCAAATCCACGTGCTTGTTGATGTGCTTTTCCATTTCTTTAATGTTTAACCACGTAATCTTTATTAAGGGGTTGAGATTTTGAATTAGTCTTGAGTACTAAAAATTCAATTGGTTTGATTGATTTAATAATAAAAATTTTTAAGTTAATTAAAATTTGAATTATAATATTTTATTTAAAACCTTATCCGAAATAGGTGAAAAGGAAGACAAAACCGTGGGAGGTCGAGGATAGACCAAAGAAAAATGATGTTTCCGAAGTGGAGCAGTCAAAACAAAACTGCAAGAAGAAGCAGGCAGGCAGGTGGCAGTGGGAGTGGGAGTGGGAGTGATACTATTTACTATTTAGAAAACACGAGGCAAAAAGAAGTACAGACTACAGAGAGAGGTATAAAGAGCAGACTGTGTCGTTTACTGCTTACTAACACACACACGCGTGGGTCTGCACAGAGAGAGAGTGGGAGGTGCACAAGAAACGCCGTCCTTTGGAGACCCGTTTGTCTCCGGTCAACCCGGCAAGTGTTACCGATACAGCCGAGCATTATCTCCCTTTCCTCCGCCACAGATGCACGTGCCCCCTTTGTTTTGACACGTGCTTCCAGCTCATTTTCATCTCTAAAGTCTGATCTGAACCCTTGTTTCTTTAATTAACAACTCTTGCTTATTCACTGGTCTATTGTGGTTTTGTGTGTTCAAGTACGGAATTCCAAGCTCTCGACATTTATCCAATGGCTCCACCCTCGGTTCTTGTGTAATTTCATAGTATTTAATCTCTACTTGTGAATTTTGTTATTTTTCACATCAGGTACCTGACAATAGATACGCCGACCAAAATTGGATGTGTTTAAGTCATCAAGTCTACTTTCACTTATAATGTAACCTTAGACCTTGTTACAATATCCTACTGCACACTTGCTACAGAAACAACTTCCCTACAGTTCAGGGGAGGTTTCAATGGAGGGAGGTGTGTCCTCGCATGCTTATTATATCACTCGTGGTTCATCTTTTTACCACTTTTCCAAACTTTGGTAAGATTCCACTTTCCACCAATACCAACCCAATTTCCTTTCTTTTTCTCAGCTGATATTGCGTAATATATACATATAAGTATTGTTGCCTTCAGCTGATGTAGTGGAAGATAACGTAACAAGAAGAATAGTTAGTTCATAACAGTTGATAGATTAATTAAATTAATTGTCACATCTAGAATATAAAGGCGTACGAGTTATTATTAGAGGCCTTTCTGCTACAATATAGTACAAACTTAAAAGTTTCCATGGAAAGGCAAGGCCTTGCTTAATTCAGAAATGCATCCTATGTTTACCCTTTTCTTTTTACGGATTCTTCAAAGCAAATTGAATAGTATTTGCAATGGTAGGTGCAATTATGACATAGTTGGTATTGATTCTAACATACTTTGTCATTAGACAGTCTTAATAAATTATTTGTACTTTTCCAGCATTGAAAAAAATAGAATAACTACAACAATAGTATTCAAAAGAAATCTCGCTAACACATAAAGTCTGAAGAGATTCAATAGTTCACAGGTTTATCTCTAACTAATAGAGGGACTGTTTCTAAATAACCCCAATTGAAATCATTCTTATTCTTTAGGCAAACTAAATTCTTAATAATCTAATTATTTTATTTTATGGGTTCAATTTGATCAAACCCAATAAGGCTACATCAAATTCAATTACAGAATTAGGGATGACAATGGGTAGGGTTCGGTTCGGGTTTTACTCTACTCATATCCATATCTATTTTCTATGACTCAACCCATATTCATATCTATCAATTTTTATGATTTACTACCCATATCTAAATCTATTGGGTTGTTCGGGTTTTTGGATATCCATCGGGTTATATAGCACATAAAAATATAACTTCTAAATAGAAAATATAAAGAGTAGATTTTTGCGAACGCTCCAAATCAAAATTAC
>JANKYE010000224.1:34012591-34022861 GCA_032467995.1 Erythroxylum dillonii
ATGGTTCACTCACTGAGTTTGCAAAACTCATCAAAAATTGCAATGTGGCTTTTCAGGTACAAGACAGGAGACCTAGTTCCTTAGACAGGACTTAAGGAATCTTTTAGATAGAGATATGACTCAGAGGTCTGTCAGCTGACACCAGGAGTACTCTAGCAGTATTTTTGTAGTTTTGCTAAAAAATCTGTATAAGGTTTTGTAAATAGTTATTTGGTGGTAACAGTGTAAGATTTATGAATGAATGGAATGAATGTTTTTAAAATTAGTGACTTTCGAGTATGTTAGATGATGCCATGTGTAGGTTGGATTGCCATGTGTAAGTCGGATTTGTTTTGCTCCAACATACCATTATCATAAGGTATGTACTTGAATGTCTTTCGGGTATCCGAGTATTTGCCTTATGGTAGTGGGATGTTGCAAAAACAATTTAAAAAAAAAAGGCCTTATTAAAAACTGAAAAGAACTTCTTGTAAGTTGAAAAACAAAAAGAGTATGTTAAAAGTGAAAGAGTTTCTTGCTAAAATACACACACACACACACACGAAATAATGCGAAAATATAAAAGTTAAAAGAAGTGAGATAAGGACGTAGTTGATTTATATTGGTTTGACTTATAACTCAAGCCTACGTCCAGTCCTCCAGTATCTAACTTGAGTATTTCAATATAAAAATAAGTGGTAATTTGACAAGCCTCTTCAAGCTCACAAGTTAATATTTTTCAAAGTTGTCCAACCTTCCAAACTAGTACTATTTAGCTAACATCTACAAGCTCTCAACAGAAATTGAAGTTTGCTTGATATAAGCTACATTAATCTCTCTCAAAAATATTTTCACTCTCTAAAACACAAGAGATTTCACAATGATATCACTTTCAAAAGAATTGATGCTATAGCAATATTCCAAAAGTTTGACATGTGTTCGCAAAAGTAGTGACTCTTCCTTAAGTAGGCATTTATTTTAACAAGTCGTTGCTTCACTTGCATCCTTAATCAACTGGATGGATTTAAATTTGAATAACTTCGATGTCATCTTTGCCACAAATCTTCCAGTAATCACACGACTTAATATACGGTCTTTATAATTAGTAAGATCCTCTTGGATAACCCATTTCTAATAAGGTAAGTTTATAAAGAAGGTTCTTGCAAGAAGAAAAGCAATTATTCCATGATTTTATTACCTTTTTAATAATTATAATGTTGCTTTATACAAGGAAATAAATCTAATTTAAAATTTGAAATATTGTAAGTTTACCATCAAAATCTTTAAAAAAAATCCTTAAGCTAACAAAAAACAGTGAAAAAGGCCTTCATGGTATTTAGTTATATACTTCCAACTTTTTAGGAGATCTTTTACCTTGTTATGTGTAAGATTTATTCAAAAAGAGGAACTAGGGCATGTTCTTACGTTAATACTTGGAAGAACATGTAGAGTAAATTAAGGAGGATCATCCTTGAATGTAAAATTTTAAAACATAGGGACTTTTGGTCTACAATTTGAAAGGATGTTCAAGAATTTGCAAAAAAAAGAAAAAGGAAAAGAAAAATGTCATAGGTATTCCAGTATGCATTAGTCATGTATGGTTGATTATACCACATTATATAATGTTATCCCCTTCACTTAATAGGAAATGGAAATCTTTGGATCAGTTCAAGCTTATATACAACAACTCAAATTCCTCATAGTTGTGGATGTTGATTACTTTACAATGAGGTGGAAGCTAAACCATCATCCAATATGACAAAACAATATGTATAAAGTTTCTTTTATATAGGTATGAAATCATATAAACATTATAAACATTCCAAATTACAAATCATGTCTATCATCCTCTTACAAAACTTTCTTCAAACACTTGATATGCTATTGAAATGATACACTATCGAAAAACAACACTACTTTGTTTCAAAATTATTGATTCTGATGCATTATTCACCAACACAACCACACAACAACAAAAACTGACTCATTAACAACCCAAATAAACGTCTCTCACGACTCAATCCATACTAAAATCAACATATCCAACATAACTGTTCACGTACAAAAATTGAAAGCAAAAAAAAAAAAACACAAGAGCAGTAAATAGAGAACCAACCTCCACACGAATAACCAAGCACAATGGAAGCAATGGAAGAATGAAAGAAGAAGAGTAGATGGAAGAAGATGCACAGAGGAGAATATGAAGACCACCGAAAAATGATAGGGAGCTTTGGGTTTTATGTTTTTATGAATAATAAGATGATGTAAATTTAAACAACAGTACCGATGTTGTTTGATTTTATCGACATAATGACAATTCCGTCGATTAATTACTGACGAAGTTATTTCAATCACTCATTTCTGCCGCCAAACATTGTCGCCTATTTTTACAACGGCTTTTACCATTCTATCGGCAAAGTTTGCAGATAAATTTCTTCCAAATTTACTGACAGAATCTTTTTTGTGAAAAATATCATTTTTCACGACAAGTTTACCAATAGAATTAATTTTCGTCGCTAATTTATTACGAAATTTTGTTTGTTAGTAATTTGTAATTTTCTTATAGTGATTTCAATCTTCAAAAAAATTGGCTAATCGAAAATTTAATTAATAATCATTTGGATCTAATTTATTTAAAATTGTAAAATTAAAATTATTAATATTGTAAAATAATTTATTTAATATATGTAATTTATAAATTATTACGTATAATATAAAAATATAAATATTATGATGCAATTATATCTACAAACAATATTTCTAATGGTTATCATTTGTTGGACCCATCTAAAAGTTGGAGCTGCCCATTATCATATAGTAGCCCAAGGCCCTAAAGTAACAAAATAAGAAATTTAGAAGTTTGCTGTTCCATTTAGGATTTATTTTGGTCGACTCAGGAAGGGTTATTCTCCATCAGGTTAGCTTTTTTCATATTATAAATAACCTAGTTCTCGGCTCTTAGTTGTTATAGTTTCATGAGTGCAATGGATGAAATATATCCGAGAAGCAACCCCATCTCTGACGTGCTACCTCTTTACAGACACACCTATTCATACAGTTCTTGCGTCTCTCATTACCGTACTTTGGTCGAAATTAAATATCAAGGGAAGACCCTTGCACCTTTCGAAACCCACCCTGTAACCATCATGGTTTTGGTTTTAAGTTTACTTGTATACTGTTGCTTGGCATATGTTACTAACCAAGCATTAGTTTCAACGGAAGCTTGTAGTCAGTTTTATGACACTCTCAGGTTCGCTGTCGCTGGTTTCACTGGCATCGTTGCTACTGCCTGACCCACTGCGCGTTGCTTTATATGAATTTACGGTTTGGTTTTGGTGGCAGAGTCATATTCATATGGCACTTTTTACAAGCTATACAGTTGGATTCGTCGGATTGTTGAAGAGAAGCTTGTGGATGGATTTCGTGTTCAGAATCGTCTACTTCTGCCATGGAGTCTCAGAGATGTTAATTGATCATTATATGATCATTCACTGTCTCCAGGAAATTTACTGTTCCCTCTACTACGCGATTTCTGTCTCCCTAGATGAGTTTATTGACTTTATTGCTTTCACATTATCTCAATTAAATAAATGAACTGAAAAGTGACATTAAGTCCCTTGAATAAATGATAATGAAGGAATCCATCCAAGTTGACAGAACGACCACACCATCTCATTCCCGCTTAGTATATTTACCTAATAAGGATTACAGTTGGTTCTTGAAGTAGAAAATTTTATGTAAGAATCGTCTTCCACTATTTTCATACACAACATACAGTTGTTTTATACAGATCTCAAGCCCAGGAAACAAGAAATAATAAAACGATTCACATAAAATAACTAAGCAGCCATCAATCAAGTATAATCTCTCTTATAGAAATCGATCACATATTTGTTATCATAAAAAAACTCACTCACCATCTTAACTTACGTTCAACAAATTCAAAGAATAGCTGAAATCAATCCGAAAACCTGCAATACTAGCATACTTGAATATCTCGCGTTCAAAAGGAAACAAAAACATGCCTTAGCTCTGGACAGAAAATTTCAAAAGACCAAAGAAAAATTATATTGTAAAAGCCAAATCCTAGCCCCACAAACCTATATTACAAGTAAGTACTCTATATAATTACAATTACTGAGTGGATTTGTATGGAGGTTCCTTAACTTTCTAAAGGTTCCCTGTCATCTGGCGCAGTTAGTATACGATCTGGTATTGCAAGAATTTGCAAACATAAAGTAAGTCTTCAATGGTTATAAAATTCGAACGTAGGGTAAGGCAAAAAAGATACTGGTTATACATGTATCCAGCAAAAACTTTCAGACGTGAAAAAATGCATTGGATGGACTGAGAACATGCAAAACTATGATTAGTCACTTTATTATTCCATGTAATTCTACAATATACTGTATACATAAATAAGCTACAAGTTGCATAAACTTTTTCTACAATTAGAAAAAATCATATTTAAGCGTATTTTGAAGGAGAAAAATCAGAACAATTGAAGTTTTTATCAGCTGAGAATAATCAAAAATAGTTGAAGAGATGCATACATAAACAGATTCATCAAAATATGGGCAAGTCTGAAGAAAATTATGAGAGGAGCACTTACACTGCAGTCAAAAGCAAACCTCCTTGCGAGCATAACAGCTGCATTTCTGTCTCTCTCAGATTCAAAGGCTAAAGGGAAAGGAAACACCTTTCTTTGCTTGCCAGAACATTGCCTGAGCTGCAGCATTGCCACCACCTATAACTCCACACAACTAAAGCATGGGATAAGAATGTCAAACATAGTTGCTAAAAATGTTAATCCAACATCAAAAAAGTTTTCCCAACCTAATATACCCGCATCGAAGTGGAGTAGTACTCCTTAGTGATAGTAAACCTTACTTTACAAAGCTTCATCCTCATCTTCCCTGCATGAAGCACATGAATAGATTCAGATGCATGGTCAGCACCACTCATTTGGGTAATAACCATCTAAGAAAAAATATAGCTAAAACCAAGTATAGAAATAAGGGGAAATCTAGATTAGAAAACATAGCCAATAGATATTTCAACTCAAACAAAAACTACTATAACTAACATATATATGGAAATTGAGAAGATTTGCCTAAGCAGAACCTATTCCCTAGTCCATCTAGCATGTAGATAAACTAGAAAGAGTGAGCGAACACCACGATTATGCACACATGTAATATTAGAATAGTTTGAAAATGAACAACTCTCAAGTAAATCAACCTAATGCATAATTAACTAATTTGGGAAATGCTTAAGTTGTGCAAAGAACATTTACATTCAATTCAACATCATGTTTTGAACAAGTGCCTCCACATAGCCACCCAGACCAATAGCTAAGAAAAGAATTAGGTTATATATGAATTCTATTTAGTATATATAGTAAACATGAAAGACTCGTGTACTTGTAAAAGGGCAATCTTGAAATGAAAATTTTGATGAAAATTGTCATAATGAAACCTGCATTAGTAAACCAAATTAAACCAGAAAAGTAGTTAAAGAGAATACCTGGATCAATGGCACCAATTGCAGATAATGTGATATGTTGATCTTTACATACAATTTTAACTTACAAGACTCGCCCAACATAAGGCTCTAAAGCATAAAATGGTTTTTTTAGCTCTTGTACTAACAGATGCCAATAAATTAGTCATAAGTTAATGTTATTATCTATACAAAATCTCACCAGAAGCAGCTCATGATCAATCATGTCTAACATCACACGAGATGACAATATCGTCTTCAAATAGATGAATCTAATAATCACTCATAAATGATATTCTGTTGTCAATTCTGATGCTAATAAATACCTTGCTTGGTTAGTGCAGCATTTTGATCCTCCATCCTTCTTGAACCTCCTCCATCAATTCTTCCAAGTCCTAATAGCCATACCAAATGTCAAGGAGATATACAAACAAGCTTCATACAATTTTAAAGATGAGACCCATAAAGGAGAACATAAAAAAGGACGCAATATGGAAGAAGGTGGAAGAAAAAGCATGGAAAATCACAAAACTTAAGAGAAGAAGCAATATGGAAGAAAGTGGAGCCTTTTCTCAATCACACGGGTCGTAAACCACTATTCAACTGCCAATCTCTGATGATAAGTAGTTCAGCATAAAGACCAAGTCAGTCTGTTGGATCGTAAACTTTTTTTGGAAGTTAGAACTCTTATATGTGAAATGTTAGAAGTTAAAAGCTAGAAAATGTAGATGGAACATGTTCATTGAGCATGCTTTGGTGTTTTAGCCATAACTTTTTCTCTAGTTACCGAAATGAGATGATTCTTAATTTAGATTAAACTGGAGAAATAGGGCTACAAATTATCTTATGAGATAGAGTTCTAATTTAGCCTTTAAGAGTTTCAATTTTTGGATGAAAGTTGAGCACGAAATATTGTTTCAGTGTAAGGATAGTTGGGATATGTTTGGGTTATAATTTTCAAATTACCAAACCAAATTGAATAATTTTGGTGTCATTAGAAAATTAAGACAATGAGAAAATTTTTTCTAAAAGGAAGTGTTAGCAAATTCCTTCAATTGTTCCATGATAATTAGTTAAGAAGTTAAAAGTATAAGATGTGAGTTTAAAAGACCAAAGGAGGGTAAAATGGGAAGGACAAGCTTAATGAGGGGTAAAATTGGAAGAAAGACTAAATAAATGGTTTGAAATAAGAAGAAGAAGAGAGTTGTCGTGAACATCAAGAAAGAAGAGAAGAAGGAGAAAATCGTGGAGGAAGAGAGAAAATGAAGAAAGAAGAAGAAAAGAAGAAGAGATCAAGCTTGTTAAGGTAAGTTTATCTTCTTCTTCTTCTTGCTTTGTTATTGTTAGAGAAAGAGTTAGAGAGAGAATGGGTGTTGTGTTAGAAGAAGAAGATTTGAGAGAACCCATTTGATTTTTAGGGTTTCTAAGCTAGGTTTTGATTTTTCTAACCTAGATGGACTATGGGTAGGTTGGGTTTAAGATTGATTTGTGTTGATTTCATTGGTTTTGATTTTTTGAAGTTTTAGGATTTTTATTGAGTTGGAATTAAAAAGGAGGAATTAGTTATTTTAGGAAAATCAAGAACAACCTACCCAAGAGCAAGAGGAAGAGCACAAATGGACTTTGGATTTTCAAGAGTTATAATGTGGGTAATTTATTTATAGTTGTTGTGTAATATGAGCAAAATGCTTTGTGTGTGAAATATGTGCTAAAATAGCTTGTTTTGAATTGCAGTGATGTGTTTTATGTTATGTCGTGCATTGAAAGATGTATGACATTTTGATATGATTGAATTGTGACAATGATCATGTTATGCTATTGAATTGAGTCATGGCATTTTGTATAAGAAAAAGCATGAGAAAATGAGATTATGAATGATTGATTTGAGCATGAAAATTATTTGTGTTTGGGCAAGAGACGAACCGTTTTGTAGTCACGTGCACGTCGACGAAAAGCCTTCTCCAGGCTGCCCGCTTGTGACCCACGAGATTTGAAAAGTGGACTCGTTTCGTTCACGGTGTAAACTTCGGTTTTAGCGTTTTGTTTCACGAAATTCTCGAGCCATTTGGTTGTACATTTGCATTTTGACATGTTTAGTTATGATGTAAATTGTGTATTATGCTTGGATGATATTTTGAATTATGAAATGTGAATTGAAATTGTAAATGTTGAACTTTCATTACAAAGTGTATGCCTATATGAATGTTTATGTAAATGTATATTTGATTGTGTGGCTCATCGCCAATGGCTATAAATATATCAACCACTAAGCTTTGTAGCTCAACCCAATATTTTTCCCACTCCTCAGGTGCAGATTGAGAAGATCAGTGAATCCTTACAAGGCAATTAGACAACTTCGAGATAGTTAGCTTTTGTACTAAGCTAGTTCGAACACTTGTATAGATTATTAAGCATGCCAACCATTGAGCTTTCATTTGTATTTGTTTTAAGTTTATGATGTGTATATTGATATATAAATAAAGTTGTTCGAATATTTACTTTGCTTAGTAATGAGAATGCGAAATTGAGGATTTCCTTTTGCATATGAATATGTTTTCTTTTAAAGGTTGAGTATGAGGATTGTGGAAGTGGATTTTGTGTACGCATATGCTTCTTCGTTGATATTGCGAATTGTGTTTTTTTTAGAATAAGATGTTAGTAATTGGAAAGTTTTTATGGGATGAATTATTTGAGGTGGGATTCGAGAGTTCAACGAAAAGTATTTAGTGGTTGAATTGATTTGAATGGATATTGCGTTTTGTAAGTGTATAGGTGCAGAAATTGTGAACCAACTTTAAGGAAAAATCTGGATTAATATAGGCTGAATTGGACAAAGTGATCTTCATAAAAGTTGTAGTTTATCCTCATAGCTTTCCAACACCATAAAGTATGTAAATTTTGGGTATTGGAATTGAGAGATATAAGCATTAGAAGAGACGATGCTGCATAGAAGGTATGAACATGACAGCTATGGAGAATGATGAGAATTTGTGTATGTTATGAGTTATTTGAGTTGAGGTTTGGGAGTTTAATATACTCAAATTGATAATTGAAGGGAGTGATATCACATTAAAATAAGTGAATTTGGGAAGATTATGAGTGAATATAATGTTAAAATAGATATAGGAAGCATTGGAGAGGCATTGGAGGAGTTTGGGGAACTTCAATGTCCGTTTAACGGTAACGGACATTAGGTCCGTTAAACGGACCTTCTCGGGTAAAAAAGGACCCTTAGTCTAGTGTATGTCCGTTTAACGGACCTTCTCGGGTGGAAAATAGCTTTTCAGCCAGTGTATGTCCGTTAAACCGACATGCATGCCCGTTTAACGAACATCCTCAGGTCAGTTGTAGTAAATCGCGATTTTGACCACCTTAGAGGCCGAATCTCGCTTTGAGGTCTTCATGAAAGTTGTAGATCTTGATGTCTTCTTTATAATAGTCAGAAAACGAAATCAATCTGATATTTGTGGAAAAGGTTATGGCATTTGCGCCAAGTTAGGTACAATATTATTGAGGGTACAAACATGTTTGATTCTTTTGGTCATAACTTCCTCATCCGACCTCCAAATGAGGTGATTCTTGAAGAAATAGATTCATAAGACATGTATCTATCTCTCCATAAAAATTGGAATCTATTGGAGTTGATTTGAAAAAGTTTAATGGAAAGAAAATGAGGGATCGATTAAGAGCATAATTGGGGTATGAACACCCTGTAGCTTTTTAAGCATATCTTGATCTATAGAGCTTCGATTAAGATGGTTCTTAATTCAAACCAAACTAGAGAACTAGAGCTATGATTTCTTTGAAGAAGTCAAGTTGAAATTCTAATCTGAAGATTTCCAAATTCTGTTCACAAATAGGAGAAATGAGTTCGAGTATGGTGATTAATTGGTATGGGCACGCCATTGAACAATTGTGAGGAAATTTTTGGGATGTTATGAGAATGAAGATGAAATGATGATGATTAATGAGGGTTAACAGGGTGTTATGTTCAAGCTTTATGACTTCGGATTGATTGTTGGGCTTCAGAAACGGGGCTCAACACAGTCCATGTTAGAATTATGTCTTGGAGATGATATCCAAAGTATATGACTCCTAGCAACTTCAACACCTAGAAAATATTTCAAAAATACCAAATCTTTCATATGAAAATACTCTCTCAAATATATCTCGAACCTTTGTATGGTAGCATAATCATTTCTGAAAATTATCAAATCATTTACATAAATAAGGACATTGATTTGGACACCACCTTTCTGCAAAGTGAACAATGAGTAAGTAGAGTAGGATTGTCTGAAATCATACCGCTTCAAAGTGAAAAAGTTTAGTGAACCAATATCTGGGGCTTATTTTAATCCATAAATCGATTTTTGAAGCTTGCACACAATTCCTGGACTCTATACTTAGAAGCCTAGATACATTTTTATGTACATCTATTCTTGAAGAACTGTAGAGCAAAGTATTACAGATATCCATTTGATGCAATTCCCATAAATTTGTTGTTGCACAGTTAAAAATGTTAATGTTGTAACCATCTTAACAATTAGAGCAAATGTTTGTATATAATCAATTCTTTCAATTTATTATCAAAAATCAACAATCAAGCGTAAAGCCATGTGAATTGTATTTTATCTTGTATGCCAACTTGCAACCAACTGCCTTCTTTTCGAGAGGTAAATATTCAACCACCTACGTCCCATTATCTTCCAGTATGTAACATCCCGCCCCCCATCAGGGATTAATGTGTTTGTTAGTGTGCACTGAAGCTAGAACCGATCCATTGACTGAT
>JANKYE010000224.1:34078727-34093650 GCA_032467995.1 Erythroxylum dillonii
GAGTTTCATTCCTCTACTAAATGGGGGGTATGGAGGATTCCTCCAAAGTGGGATATCAAACTATTACCTCTATAATCGTAATCAACAACCAACCATTCACTTTTCATTCCTTACCCATTAACCCCTTCCCAAACCCATCAACCAAGTACCCCCTAAATTTAGTCTTACTATTTTTATTAACTTTTAACATATTTGGTATTTATGAAACATATGACAATACCACATAAACAAATGCAAGACTCGAGTTGCTAATAATTTTTGAACAGTCCAATTTTTTGATCCGATTTACTTTAATAACTATTGTCGTTTTTTACTCAATTTATTAATTAATCAGATAATTATAGTAAATTAATTAATTTTTATTTAAAATTTTCTTTTTAATTAAATTTTAAATTCTTCGATAGATAAAGACAATCTTTTTCATTCTTATTTCAAATTTTTTAATTTTATTTAATCTTTTATCAACTTTATGATGGTTTGATACCAATTGAACCTTTTAAACCATAAATCTCTTATCTTATAGGTTTAGCTTTCAGTCCAGTTGTTAAAACATTGCATAAAATTAGGTCAACCAATAGAATTAAGGGTAATTATATTTACAATAAATTGAAACTTTAGGAATTTTAATTAATATTTTTTATAGTTTAAAGTAACAATATAAAATCAAATCAAATGAAATTTTAAATAATAAATAATTTATCTATTAATAGTATGAGTGTGTTGTTATTTGCGCTCTCTAGGGGGTGGTCGAGTTGATGGAGGGAGGTATAGTGTCAAAAAGTCCCGTGTTTGAATCTTCCTACCTACATTCTCTCAATTAAGCTTATCGTATATGATTTGCCTAATGCAGAATACCCAGTTGACTTGATTTGCAGATTATTGCGTTAATCTGAAGATTTATCTAGTATACATCTAAAGGATAGCTTGATATCACATTCTACTTTAGTACTAAATTCTTCTAAAGTAGAAAATTAGGAATTTAAATCTTAGTTTTTATTTACCTTCAATGACAACAAAAGTGTACAATGAAAAACTTATCCTTAATCCCCATGCTTTGCGCGTTTTGCCCAACTCTTCCCTGGCTTAGTTGAAAGTCTTTTTTGGCTACACGTCTTCTTTATACTTTCTAGCCATGTCCACCATCTCCTTCTCAATTAAAAGATGAAAGCATTGTACAATCACTATGTATAAAAAAAGGTTCATGCCACAAATGGTACCAAATCACTATGTATAAAAAAAAGGTTCATGCCACAAATGGTACCAAATCACTATGTATAAAAAAAGGTTCATGCCACAAATGGTACCAAATCAATTCATCATTCGCCTATTTTATTGTTATGTTCCACTTTATTGAAATCTAACTCTCTAAACTTGTAAGATAGTGAATAAACAATTTCTAATGACATTTAGGCCTAAACTCGATATGACTGAAAGTTTTAAATAAAATTGATAGCATTTTCTAAATTTTAAAAAGAAAATAATTAAGTTGAGCTTGAATCCAATTGGGCTTTAAGTTATCTAAGTCTGATTGTGCTCAAGCTCGAGCCGTGTGTCTTATGGTCAATCAGGCTATCCCTATTTATTAGGTGTTCAACTAAAGGTCTTAAAAGTAAAAAAGAATAATAGTTAATGAAACAAAGTACAACTTTCATTTAAATAAAAGTTGAATTATTTGACTTAATAACATATAAAATTAACTATTTAGAATGTTGCTAATCACATTATATTAAAATTTTCAAAATAAGTTTAATATCTATTATTTATTATTGATATCACTTTATAATTATTTCATTCCTTACAAACTATGGTTTAATATTTGTTTCAATCAGTGTTTTGAAAACCGAACCGAACCAAACCGACGGTCGAACCGAATAACGGGTAATCCGAAGCAAGAAATAGTCCAGTTTAGCCCGTATTTTTGTGAGTGATTAGTCCATTCATTTTGCAGTCGGACCGGTAAAAACCGCTGAACTGGTAAAAGAAAGAATCAGCCGGTCCATTTAAAATGCCTTGATTTTGATAATTTCAACTTAAATGAATATTATGATTAGTGTTCTTTTTTTAATCTTTTTGATAAAATATGACTAGCGAGTTTTGTTATCTTATTTTGTGTTATGCTGACAAACTTAAAAAAAACTTGTATGCTTTGAAGTTTGAAGGTTTAAGTCAAGTTTACAATTAGATGAATAATTAAACTGTATGTTTAAAAATTATCTTATATATATAATATATAAAATATAAAAATTATCTTATATATATAATACATAAAATAAATTAGTCACTAGTTTGATCTCGATTGAATTTCGATTAAACTATTGACCCTTAAACTAACTATTTCTCTGGTTCAGTCACCGATTTGATTTTTATAACATTGGTTTCAATAGACAATTAAGAAATTGTTAAATTTTTAATGGTATATTAAATAACTATAAACGTTGTGTACTTGTGTCCTATATTTGAACAAAGGCCTTGTGGGCTAAGGTTGGCATGCGTACATGCAATGTCGATGAATGGGCCTGGTATCTACAACTAAGCTAACGTTGCCCTTTCGCCTTCATGGAGCAAAAACCGAGAAATGGATGTTGAATGAAGGGAGATTAGTTGTTTTTAACATTTTTTTTGTGTCTCTCTCTCTTTCAGTGTTATGAGCTTGGTGTTACGGTGAAATTTGAGTTATTTCTGTAGCTTTAATGGTTACCAGGATAGGCATGATTGTGGACTGTTGATCAGCTTCGCCTCACAACGATGGAAGGACCCCTTAAGAGTTGGATCATGGTTTGTTTCGTCAAAAGAAGTTAGACAAGCCCTGAACCATACAGAACTCGTTACATAATCTCAGTGTTACAATTTATAATAAAAGGAATTAAGAGCGAGCAGAGCAGAGTAAGCAGGGTACGCATTTGCAATTTGACTAAATTAAAAGCAGACTTAGATAAGTACCCCAGCCAGTGAAGAAGAAATGTTCGAGTTATCCCACTAAGTTTTAATTTAATGGCTATTTTTTCAATTCCCGTTACCTCTTAATTTGATTATGCATTCCTCTTGATTTTACAACAGAGTCCCAGCAAAATCCTACAACTTTTTATCAAGAAAGGTGAAACTTTTGTTTAACAACCCAGGGAAGAAGCTGCCCAGATGAGGAGCGAAAATGAAGCATGACGAGCATGAGCTATGCATGCCGGTGAGTGAAAAGTAAAACCCTTTACCCTTTTGTTTGTAGATTCTTTTTTATTCAACCATTATAGACAGTCTCTGTTGGTGCTCAGGTTGTTACCAACCTGCAATGAAACGAAAGTTTCCAAGTTCCTACATTTGATTCAAAGCAGTCGCCAGTTGTTTTCAACAGCTGCAAATTCTGTGCAATTTGATTCATGGGAACTCAGGGACGAGGAAAAGGATGTTGATTTTAATCTTCTGTTTCGGTCCTGCACTAAACTCCATCATGTTAAGAGACTTCAAGCTCGTCTTTTGGTTTCTGGGAGAGCTGAAAGTTTCTTTCTTTCGAGGCTTGTTAATCTATATGCACATTTCGGTGATGTCTCCTTCGCAGAGAAAGCTTTTACTCATATACCCAACAAAGATATCTATGCCTGGAATTCTATGGTGTCGGCCTATGTTGGCAATGGCCGTTTTTGCAAAACTGTTGCTTTTTTCTATGAACTTTTGTATGCATCTGGGCTTCGCCCTGATTTTTACACTATTCCTCCGGTGCTTAAAGCTTGTAAAGATATAGTAGATGGGAAGAAGGTGCATTGCTCAATTTTAAAGATGGGATTTGAATGGGATGTTTATGTGGGTGCTTCGTTGATTAATATGTATTCACGTTTTGGGTCTTTAGAAGCTGCTCGGATGTTGTTTGATCATATGCCAGTCCGAGATAGGGCTTCGTGGAATGCAATGATTTCTGCCTATTGTCAGAATAGGAACGGTGCAGAGGCGTTGAGAGTTGTGGAAATTATGAGAGCGGAAGGGATCCGCATGGATGCTGTTACCATTGCCAGTGTTCTTCCTATTTGTGCACAATTGGATGATATTGTGACTGGGAAGCTAATGCATTTGTATGCTATAAAGTGTGGATTGGAATTTGGACTCTTTGTGTCCAATGCATTAATTGACATGTATGCAAAACTTAGTACCTTGGAGCATGCTAGGAGAGTTTTTGATCAAATGATGGAAAGGGATATTGTGTCGTGGAATTCAATTATTTCTGCATATGAGCAAAATGAGGATCCAATTACTGCACGTTCTTTTTTTGACAAGATGCAACAAGCTGGAATTGGTCCTGATTTCTATACACTCATCAGTTTGTCATCCATCGCGGCCAAGTTCTATGGTTACAGACATGCAAGGTCGCTTCATGGGTTTATCATGAGGAGGAGTTGGTGTGCAGACGAGGTTGTCATTGGGAATGCCATTGTAGATATGTATGCCAAAATAGGAGATTTATATTCTGCTCGTGCAGCTTTTGAAGGGCTACACATTAAAGATGTGGTTTCATGGAATACCATGATCAGCAGTTACGCTCAGAATGGTCTTGCAAGCGAGGCAATTGAATTGTATCGCATGATGGAAGATTGTGAAGAGATGATTCCAAACCAGGGAACTTGGGTCAGCATTCTACCAGCTTATTCTCATGTGGGTGCCTTGCAACAAGGGGTGAGAACTCATGGGAGGGTTTTGAAAAATGGCCTTTACTTGGATGTCTACATAGGCACCTGCCTGGTTGATTTGTATGGAAAATGTGGTAAATTAGATGATGCTCTCTCACTCTTCCATGAAGTGCCTAGAGAAAGCTCCATCCCTTGGAATGCCATGATATCCTGTCTTGGAGTTCATGGGGATGGTGAGAAAGCTCTTAAGCTCTTCAGAGAAATGATAGCCGAGGGAGTGCAGCCAGATCGTGTTACTTTTGTATCCTTATTGTCAGCCTGTAGCCATTCAGGTCTGGTGAGTGATGGTCAATGGTGCTTTGAGACAATGCAAGAAAAGTATAGTTTAAAACCCAATATGCAGCACTATAGCTGTATGGTAGATTTACTTGGTAGAGCTGGGCATTTGGATAAGGCATACAGTTTGATAAAGAGTATGCCATTGCAGCCTGATGCTGCTGTATGGGGTGCTCTTCTTGCTGCTTGTAGATTACACGGGAACAGCGAGTTAGGTAAATATGCTTCAGATCACCTATTCGAGGTAGAGTCTGAGAATGTTGGTTATTATGTGTTGCTGTCAAATATTTATGCTCACATTGGGAATAGGGATGGAGTGACTAAGGTGAGAACTTCTGTTAGAGATAAAGGGTTGAGGAAGACACCTGGTTGGAGTTCAATTGAAGTGAACAACAATGTCGATGTCTTCTATAGTGGGAATCAAACTCATCCAAAAAGCAATGAGATATACGAAGAGTTGAGGGCTTTGACCGAAAAGATAAAAACCCTTGGTTATGTAACTGACTTTAGTTATGTTTTGCAAGAAGTTGAGGAGGATGAGAAGGAGCACATTCTCATGGGTCACAGTGAAAGATTGGCAATTGCGTATGGAATCATTAGCACTCCTCCTCGGACTCCTATTCGGATATTCAAGAACTTGAGAGTCTGTGGAGATTGCCATAATGCAACTAAGTTTATATCTAAACTTACAGAGAGGGAGATTACAGTGAGGGATACCAACCGATTTCATCACTTCAAAGATGGAATTTGCTCTTGTGGGGATTATTGGTGAACTCATAAAATTGATTTTGTAACTGATCCACCATATGCATTGCTAGATGTTACATCCAGTTATGCTGGAGCTAGAACTGCAGATGGAAACCAAAAGATCCAACCTTTTGGGGAATGACTCGGAGCTGGAGCCAACTTGAATTGTATTGAGTAAGCCTGTGCAGCAAGCCAAAATCCAAGTGCTAGGTTTGTTTTCACAGTATTGGTGCCATCTTCCTGAGCTGCGGTTAGGGGGTTAAAGTTGGTCAACTAGAAAAAGCAGCCGTCAGGCACATGTCAAGCCAACGTGGTTTCCAGCAAGTTGGAATACAAAAATGTTGGCAGAATCTCAGTCCTCGTCAGTGTCTCCTGACTCCACCCTGTCTCTCAGACAGGTCATGAGCTTAGCTGGACGCGTCTTAATAACGAAAAGCACATCCCTTGTGGCCCAAGGTAATTAGGGTTGCCTTATGCACGTCATTTTGCGTCGACCCTCATGTCTTGATGACGAAGAAAACTCTTATTCAGATAAAAAGAATTTATCGATACCTTGCATTGTTATATATTTTAGAATCTAAAAGCTCTGCAATGATGCATCAACTTGATTTTATTTTTTTTAAATGGAGGAACGTAACCGTTATTTTTTAGACGCGCATTAAGTAAATTTTTGAAATTGAATTGACGCAATAGTCTACAAATCACACTAATCAGGTACTCCTTATTAAGCAATTCTTGTACGACAGGCTCAATCGAAAGAGTGTAAGTAAGGGGATTTGAACATAAAATCTTTTGAAATTTTTAGTTTAATTTTAAACATTTTAATTTGATTTATTTTAATAACTTTTATTATTAAAATGAATCAATTTATTAATTAATCAGTTATTTTTATTAATTATTAAGTTATTATGAACTAAAACAAATAAAATAATTTTCATTTTGAAATAATTAATTCTTCAAAAATTTTGCAGACTGTCCAACAAAATAAAGATTTCGCACAATTAAATCAACAATCACGAAAGCAGAATATCAAAGACACCGACGTTTGGTAACGCAGTTCGGCACTTCTTGCCTACGTCTGCGGGGCCCTTATCCAGATTAAATACTTTCACTGTAGTTCTCAAAAATTACAACAGATTGATCTATCCCCAAAAGACCCAATCTATGTAACCAATCCACAACCTAATTACCCGTAAAAGTTTCACACATCCGATAACACGACCGACTTATGTTAACCTCGTCAGATGATTTTTTAATAAATTTCTACTTCAAAAACAAAGGCAAATAACATCAAGAAGACAACAATTTCAGTTTTGAATTTTGTCACCAATAAACCAAGTAGCAGCACCAAAGATAAGTGAACCGATATATAACAAAGTCTTCTTTAAGCTTCAAACAACAATCGATCAATGTAGATTTTCTAGCAACAACATCAATTTAATATTATCATTGAACTCTTGCTGAAGATCAAACTGATGGTCGTATATTGTTGCACCAAAAAAGACTCACAACAGACCACACTATCACGAGATAAGAAGCATCAACAGCACAGCAGCAACTTTGCACCATACATACATGTTATCTCACTTGAACCACTCTACTATGTCTGCGCAGTACACAACCAAGAAACCCTACAACCACTGCCACATCAGCCAAGGAATCCGAAGTCAATCCACATTCATTACGCAACATCTCAAAAATTGCCTAGAATAAAATCTTTTCAAAATAAGGAAGATATTGTTAGATAAGCACTCAATCATCCGAAAAATAGGCACATCAACAAATTCTAATTCACTTTCCAATATAGGCATATCAACAAAGGTGATTAGGAAAATTACCATGTCCAATTAAAATGTCAAAAATAAAAACTAGGATATATTTAAAAAAATAAATCCTAACATATTTAATAATCTCTTTTTTAATTAAACTTCAAATTCTTTCATAGTTAAGAAAATATCTTTAAATTTTTTAATTTTATTTAATCTTTGGTCAATTTTATGACGGTCTAATACTAATTGAATCTTTAAACCTTAAACATCTTATTTTAGGGGTTAAATTAAAATCAAACGAATTAAATTTGGACCTAAATTAAAATCAAGAAACGGCTAAAAATTAAATATGACATGGCGTGTGTAACATTCTAATGGTAACCAAATCATAAGCAAATTTTATTTCCCAATCCACTGGTTACCAATAATTGAAAAGAAGAGGTGGACCCCACATTACCTTAGAAACACACAAAAGTCTTGTAGTTTCGAGACCTTTAAAACACCAATTCAAACTAAACGTAACATTCCTCTGCCAGCTTTTCTCCAGGACAAAAGAGTTGCTCCTTGTCGGGGAAGGGTGTAACGGAGCGGATGTCGAAGTCGGGTCATCCTCCAAGGCCTCTCTACAAGCAGCTTTCATGGTCTCCCGACACGGAGCGGGAGGAGACCTGGCTCCGGCTGAAAGGGAACAGCAAGACTCGGCGTCTCCGCCGCGCCAAGAGTGTCACCGACGAGGATTTGGAGGAGTTGAAAGCGTGCATTGAATTGGGTTTCGGGTTCGAGCCGGAGTCTCCTGATCTCGACCCGAAGTTGTCTGATACGTTGCCTGCGCTAGGGTTTTACTGCGCTGTTAATAAGCAGTACGGTAACAGTTTGTCGCGGTCGTCTTCGGCGTCTTTCTTTAGCTCTGACGCAAGCGCTTCTTGCTCTATAGTTGATCCCGGTGAGTCTTGGTTTTGAGAGCATTGCGTCGATTGTTTCTAGCCGTTAATGGTTGTTATTTGATTGCAGGTGATGCGCCAGAGATGGTTAAGACTAAGCTGAGACAGTGGGCTCAGGTTGTTGCTTGTTCGGTCCGACAAGGCTCAGTGGATCACACATGACATGACTTGTTTGGCCCATGTTAATGTCCAAGTTCTGTTCATTCCAAAAGCAATGCTCATCCGAATACAGAATCATATATTCTTTTTTCTTGATTATTACCGTTGTTCCATTTCATATCAATTGTAGAATCTAGGGATTTTCTCTAATTTAATTTTTTATTGTAAATGATAAATTAATTGATTTAGTAACAAATTTATATGGATTTTACTTGATTATTAGCTTTTTTAAAAAGAAGTTGAATAACCCAAGTGTGTGGTTGAAAGTGGCAAGGGACTCATCCACCCTTTACCAAAGGTCAGGGGTTCGATCATTGGCTTTGGGTGTGGAGCAGCTTTAAATTTCTTAGGCCAGCTGTCCCACCTTGTGAGGTGTCTTCTTATCAGCGAAGGGATTAGTCACTGGGTCCGTCGGTTTAAAAACAAATTGAAAATTATTATTATTACTTTAATAATAAGAATTATTAAAGTAAATCAAATTGAAAAGTTTGACGGTTCAAAATTTTTGTAGTTTAATTGGCCAAATCAGTTGAGTTTTTTAATCATTAAAATTTAAAAGTGTTACATCAAAAATTAGGTAATTATTCTTATTTAAATGGAATAGTAGATTTTGTAGATATTCTTTCTTTTTAGTTAATCTAAAATAAAATTTCAATTTTCTTTTAGTAATTAATTGAAAAATTTTAAATGAAATTCTGTTTTTCTTTAAATATTCTTATTCTTTCTATTCCTTAAGGGGTGGTCGAATTAGTGAAGTAAAAGAGTATAAAGCTAAAATATTATGTGTTCGATTTTTCATACTTACACTCTTTTAATCGAGCCTATCATACAGAATTTATCTAATATATAATACTAAATTAATATAATTTATAAACTATTACGTCAATTCAGAAATATACTTAAGTACGCATCTAAACGCATCTAAAGGGTAGTAGTTGCAACCGATTCAAACAAAAATTCTTATTCTTTCCATTTGATCAGGTGTAAACAATAATTGAAAAAAAAAAGCAGTTAAAGAAAGTATCTGGCTACCATTGGCCAGAGAAGTTATCGGGGCTGTGCTGACGGTGCATTCATCGAAACAAGGGACACGTGTAAAAGCGTCTTCCATGTGGAGCCTTTAATTAGTCCCCCAACCCCAAAACACACTCCCTTTACTTTCTCAGATTTTCTCTGCGACAATCAAGCCCGCGCGATTTCCACGTGGCAGGTCTCCGATCGGGAGAGAATCCACGGCGGATTACGGCGGACCTGGCCATGGATCTCCTGAAAGTGGCCGTTTCCCGGTGCCAGAGCCGGTTGGATGCTTCGGGCTCAGACTCGTCTGCCATTAGCGTGGGTTGTCCCAAGACTTTCTCGCTTCGGAAAGCGAATGCGGTAATCTAGTAACTGTCTCTCTCTCCGTGTTTCTTTAACAGCAGTTGCGGTTTTTTTTTTTAAGAATTTCTCTCTGTTTTGGTGGACGTTTATGGCCTTTTTTGGTTCTTTGCAGTGAATTGTGAAATTGGTTGTTTGTTTAGTTTGATATATTGAGATTGGACGTGTTCATTGCAATTGTAATGTGTATGTGTATGAATGATCCAAAGATTTAAGTTTGTTCATGAGTATGACTGTATGGTTGCATAGGAATTGTAGGATTATCTTTTAAAAGCTGGTTTTTATCGGAAGTTCTTAATTGAGCGAAGTTCTGTAAATGATATTTTTGTGGGGGATGGGGGAGAGTGAAAGAAGGAGGTGATCTATGAAGGAAATTAGTTCAGGTGTTGATATTTACGCTACTTAGTATTTACCTTCGTTGGCTTGGTTTGAGCCATTGAATTATGATATTGGACATTAATTGAAGTGCAAAAGAGCTGCTTAGAGGGATTGCATTCTAGTCTTCTTTTCGAAAGAACGAAACTTCAACTTTGTGGAGGACTGCATGGATTAGACTCGATTTTTAACTCAAAACCTTGAGCTATTAGATTATGCACCTTTTCTTATAGTTATCCATTTATCATATGGAGCTTATTTAGTCTTTTAAGAAAACTCCCCTGTAAAACTGTTACAAGTGTTCTGTAATTTGTTGGAATTCAGAAGTTATCTCAAGTTTTATGGGAAAACGTTAAGTCATGTATGTTTTATGGAAGATGCATTTTCTAAGGTTAAATAATCCGATGTAAAAGGACTAACATATTTATTTGAGCTCTAATGAGCAGTTGATCTGATTTTCCATTCATGGGGCCATTTGATTACAGGGACCGTCTACACTGTGGACAGATGAGAAGCATAATCTGTATCTTAATTCATTGGAAGAATCTTTTGTTAAAGAGTTGCAGCAATCCACTGCTTTTCGTGTTTGCCCACATGAGATAATGAGGGGAGCACGTTCATATCAGTAGCTGCCATCAGAAGACTGTACTTGTTCACCACAGGTTAGGGATTTACTCTCCATATACCACAGGTTAGGGATTTACTCTCTGTATATGGAGATTAATACATGCCTGGCACCAAAGATCTGATTTCACATCCCTCCTCGACCTTCGTTGCCATAAATCAAAAGTAGAAGAAGATCTCGAGGACTTAAAGGAATACAAGAAACACCATCAACTTGTCTCACCTTTTTTTAATCATTTTACTCATGTTCATCTTATTATTTTTCAGTTGGATTTACGACATGGTCGCTGCACGAAAGACAAAAATGAGCCTTTGTTGGAAAGCACAGCTGATTCTAATATTCTTCAGAGAAATACGAGAATATGTTGTTTCACGTCTGCTTGCAAATGGCATAATGCAGCATCTCATGTTGCCGAACGAAAATCTAGTTGTTGTAGGAAGGTATGTCATGAAGCAGGGACTTCTGGTGTTGCTCATGGATTCGCAAGAAGCTCAGAATTGCAGCCCACATGTTGTCTATGCAATCTTGTTGTTGGTGGCTTCATAGGTAACTTTAACTCTATATCTCCTCTCCGCTAATTCAACCTTTTCTTTGTTGCTTTGTTTCTCAATGAGAGCTTTGTAGTACTGACTTCTGGAAGCTGTGTTGGCAAAGTGAATACCGATTGTCAGTGTTCTGCCTGTAGACAAATTATAGTATAAAGGCTCTACTGGAAGTTAATCCTGGTGGAAGAGGAAGTTTTAACCTTCTCAATCGCTGACTAACAAGGCTCAGTGGTTGACAGGGTAAAACAGTTGCAAATAAGCTCTTTTTTTTCTTGCTTTTAAACTGGATGCATGGGTAGTTTTTCTCTTTTGCGAAAAGGTCTGCAATTAGATCTTTTATCCATTTATTAATCTCGCTTGTATTTTCTTTCAGAGGTTTCAGATCAGAATTTTGTGGATGAAGGAAACGGAGAGATGTTGTGTTCTGTGTCCGCGCCCAAAAGGTTAAAAACTGTTGAAGCTGATGCTTTAAGTGATGATCTAAATATATGCAATGTGAGTTCTGTATTAGCCCCTTCAATTTCAACATACAAGTAGATCATACAAAACTCTGCGTTGGGGTATTCGGTCAATTTTTACATCAATTCTCCTAGTTCCTTCAGGTTGTGCCGTTTGGAAAATCTACCACAATTAGTGTTTCAACTGTCAGTGGAGCTTTCTCCAACAGATAAAACCAGCTGCCTCCAGAATTGCGAGCGACCCTGATAGCTTGGTTAGCTCAAAATGTAATCCGCAATGTTACTTAAGGGAGAAGCAAGTTTCAGTTGGAATTGCAACTTGAAAGCCGACGCTTGACTCTAGCTCAGGAAAACATTGGCTAAGGGTTTATCCATTCCGTATATGAAGAATTATGCTGAGCTGAACAACATTTAAAGACCATAAGTTGCTTGTGCAGATGGATATTTGACGGAAAACTATTCTGGAAGATAATACCCACAGCTCACAAAAACGAATTTACTATTGATGTACATTCTATGCATTGTAGTAAGCAGGTTACCATGTAAGTTCTACTTTTATTTTCTTTTTGATTTATACAATTTTGTACCCTTGTAAACCTTCAATAATTTAGAAAATAGATAAGAATACACCCCATTATTTACTCTGCCGTGGATCCACATTCAACCCTGGGCTAAAGCTAATATGATCTAGCTCTTTATCTTTATTGGGTTGAACCCCTATTAGTTAGGACATGTTCTGGCTCAAAGACCACATAGTTTGCCATCAAGGGATGTCTCTGTTCGTGTGAGGATGTATAACCCTGTTTTGACTACGTAAGGCCATGACTTATTTTGTTGAGTAATCAAAGGAGATGAGATGTATGAGTTGATTCTGATAGTGACAAACATGAATAAAGAGGGACTATTTGGCCTTGGCTGGTAGAAGAACACATATTGTATGTACTGATTTCCCTGCTCCATTATGATTTAATCATCTACTATTTATCTGCTTTCTGAATTGAAGTTTGGCATGAAGAAATCTCTAAGGCAAGTCTTGTCTCTGCCACATGCCACTGTTTCTGCAACATTATTTGAAGTTGAAGAGCATACTGTGTGTTTGCAACATTGTATGGAGTTGAATAAGAATATGCTCTTAGGCATATCAAACACTAGATTCATCACGATGTTACTCTTTACTAAATTTGGGTTCAAATACTAATCATAGGTTGGATGATTTCTTGAGTCGAAATCATTGTTGGTCTGCTAAACTGAATCCTCCATCCAAAACATCTCTTCTGACAAGCCAGATGAATCTACTACGAAAGGGAAATACAGTGACAGATAAACTGTTCAAGAAAGAGATGGAGATCCAACACGCACATTCTTAAGAATATATGAATATTATAATTCATATCTTAATGAAAGTTTAATCATTTTAGACCAAATTGCATAGTCATATATCTCTGTTAGGCATAGCTATCTGCCTTGGATTGACCCCTGACAGAGACACAGACATCTTTAAAACGTCTTCCCAACCAATCTGAAAGACAAACATCAAAGGTTTAATGCATCAAGAAAGCCCAAAACGTTATCTGTTCTTCCAAATTTAAAACCTCAGCAATTTATAGCCTCGCCCTCGTTTAATAACAGCTTCTTTCTACCTTAAAAAGATAATCTTTAAACATCAGTTTGGCACTTGCACATCTCCATTTAGTTCTCCCTCACCTGATGTCTCTCTTTCTAGAGAAAGAGAGGGAAAAGGTTTTATAGGTAGAGGGGGTTTAAAGAAAAATTCGAAAGCGGGAAGAAAGATTGTTACTTGATGGGTGTTTTCTCAAATTCAAGAGGGTCACGAGCTGTTGCAAATACAGAAAGTTTGCCCTTATCAGATGGGTTGTCTCCGCCTTCGTTGGTTTCTGTTCCTAAGCGGAAGTGGTCGAATGTTTTGCCCCTTTTTGTCGCTCTTGTGGTTTTAGCAGAGATAGCATTTCTGGGTCGTCTTGACATGGCAAAAAATGCAGCTTTGGTTGATTCATGGGCTGATAGTTGGTTTGATAGGTCGCATCCGTCTCGTGATTTGGGTGTGAAAAGGGACGATTTGGGAGTTGGACTCGAACGTATTCGCCACAAAGAGAAACATCTGGAAACAGAGAGCTGCGAGGACTGGTTAGAGAGAGAGGACGCTGTTGTTTATTCCAGGGACTTTGATAAATATCCTATCTTGGTTATTGGCGGCGAGAAGGTTTGTTCTGTTCATCTTCTTTTTTTATGATTATCAGTTTTAGTTTGTCTTTAATCCGTTATTTTTTTTGGCTTGGCTACTTGGTTTCCAGGATGTTTTTGTTTGAATTCTCGTAAAAAACCATTGCTCTTTGTCCACTTCTCAGAGGCTAAATTGCAATCTTGATTTATGGGATACTGCGTACAGCATGGCTTAGTTATTGTTCCATTCCTCATCTAAGTTGACCAGCGTTACCAGTTTTGGGGTAGAAAGGTTTACTGTTGCTTGAATTTATCATTTATGACTCTGAAAGTACCATACAGAACCGTAGTATTACATGAATTGATTTCTTAGTTGTGAGTAAGCTTTATGAATTGATTCATGGGTGAGATTTTAACCTGGTTTAGAATTTATGGCATTTCACTAGTTATGATGGCGTGTTTTATTTAGCTAACTGAAAATTTCTTCAGCAACTCTTTCATAGCCCTTTTTCCTCAACTTGTGAAGTAATTTTTCTCCAAGAATAACAATCAAAAACTAAATGGTATCAACTATCAATTTTGAAATGAAGGGGTTGGGGGATTAATGTATATTAATCTTGCTTATACAGAGAAAAAAGGCCTTTTGGGCTTCAGGTTGAGTAATCTTACTCGACTTGGACAATATTGGTTTACTGTGTAATTCTTGAAAATCAATGCCTGAACGTGCAATGCAAACGCATGTTTATATTGCTTAGCTTGTGTGGACCTGCTGCCTGCTTTTGTATTTCTAAGATATTTTT
>JANKYE010000224.1:34119555-34135987 GCA_032467995.1 Erythroxylum dillonii
AAATTAAAAAAGTACATATTTAATATCTATTTTTTATTTGTTGTCATTTTATTAGAATAAACATTTTCAACCAAACTATATTTTAAAAAGATTTTAAACAAATTAATATTTAAAAAATCAACATTGGATAAATATTATAACCTTTTTCTTGTTACTTCTTGCATCATCTTAATCAAATTGCCAATGATTAATGACCAACTTCCTCAGCCTCCGATTAACAACAACAACATCAATAACAATAACATCTTGTATAAGTTTCACCGGTATGTAATTATCCAGATAAGATGTAAGAATAATTAGGAAGAATTTATGGAATGTCCTTGAGATTCTTTGGTTTTTTAATATTAAAAATATAAAATTATTTAAATATAAAATTTTAAGATGGACATTTATATAAATAAATTAATCAATCTTAGTTTATTAGATAAAAGCCACGTGTCATGAAAAGCCACGTCTTTACGCTAATCTAAACCTCAATTGCTGTTTTTTGTTCAGACTTCAGAATGTTACTGCGCCGAAATTTGGACCTAAGATAAGAAACCACAGCCCTTCGATTTGATGACGGACTTTGACATGCATCTCATCCATCGGCAAACATGCCATGCACATCGAAACAAGACATTTGTCCTACTTTTCTGCGTCTTTCTTCTCGGACACATGTGCTCCGCAAAGAAGGGCGATATTCGAGTGAATTAGGTCAAGCTTTTAGATCTCTGAAGCTATTTTGCCGGAGAAGTAAGTGAATGCGGAATTTTCCGGTGACGGTTCCAATTGAGAGAAGTTGGAGCCGCCGCTAATCTACATCCAGGAGTTTCTGTTTTTTCTTTTCTTTGTTTTTTTGGAAAATTATCACATGGATTCGATCTCGAGCTACAATGGCTCGGTGAACTTGTCGCACTTCCTCATCTCGTTGTATTTTGCTTTCGGCTTCGTAGCTGCTAGGTCTTTACTGGACAAGTTCATCTTCCGAGTATGATTTTCTCTGTTTCGTATTCTTCTTCTTCTTTTTTGATAGGCAGAGTTTAAAATGCTTAAGCAAATTAAGGAATTCGTAAATTGAAGTTAGTTCATAATAAACTGAAGCAAAAACGGAGAGATATGACGGGAAGCATTTTTTTTTAATTTCTCTTTGAATTTTAATTTTTTGGTGTACCATAATTAAGGCCTTTTGAGTTCAGAGAAGTATTAAATTTCGCTTAGAGATTATGTGTAACTAAGTCAAGTGGAATTCAGATTTCAGTTCCTCCGCTTCGTCATATGAGCTCATGTAAGCTTAAAAAATTAGTGGCTTTGTTGCGTCTTCGTTGACTTCAATTTGAAAATTTGATCTTGAAGCAAATTATATATTCGCGGGGTTATCGCTAGCAATTTTTAGGTTGGCCCTTTCGTGTTATGCACTTTGAAAATTGTTTCAATAGAGTATATTTTGTTTGTTGGGGAAGTATGAATCTTCCTGGATTGCCAAAAAAAATGGCTTAGTGAACAAAATTGATTATTGTGAAGGATGAGCATGTTCTATCACTATGTCTGATTTCATTTCTATGCTATATACAGGAAGATATATGTGTATGTGTATGTGTCTGTATGTCTATTTGTTGAATTCTTCCTTCTTTTATTGGCGTCTTTCTGATAAACTTCACACTTGTTCAGAGGCTAGCTATATGGTTTTCAGATAGAAAAGCCATTAAGTCAAGGATTGACGAGAATACTAGAAGAGCAACCATTGCAAAATGCTCAGAATCAATGTGGAAGCTAGCATATTATGGCGGTGTAGAAGCTTTTATTTTAAACATAACCTTCGATGAGCCGTGGTTCAAAGATACTGGAGAATACTTCAAAGGATGGCCAGATCAGGAACTGAAGTAAGTGTTTCATATGCTAGGAATCTGTATATTTAGATCGTTTTGTTTATTTGTTATATGTCTTATCATGACTACACGGCATCCATTTCTCTTAGACGAGTTTGTATTAACAGCCTCGTCTCTCACCTGCATTATTACCTAAGAGAAGAACCTATATGGGTTATTAGTTGCTTTGTACTGACCTGATCACATTTTCATTTTCATTTTTATTTTCAGGCTCCCCTTAAAGCTTTTCTATATGTGCCAATGTGGGTTTTACATCTACAGTATTGTTGCCCTCCTAACATGGGAAACGAGAAGGAAGGATTTCTCAGTGATGATGTCTCATCACATCATAACAGTTATACTGATTGGATACTCGTATATTGCACGGTAAACCTCAATTATGATTCAGTCCTCAAATTCTTGGTGGCAGTATGGGCATAAATTCAAAGTTCTTTACAAAGTCAAGATTTACTCAACTTTTTCATTGATTCTCATCAATGAAGAGTCAAATGTTCTTTCTTCCGTCTGATCTCATCCTTCTCCTTCTTGAGGATGATAGTCTGTGATAAGGCAAAATTATAGGTCTGCTCTGGAGCTGCTATGTATGTTTTTTGGTTGAGATATTACATGTTATAAGCATGTTTCGTGTTTATGTTCTAGGTCCTCCTACTCACTAACCCTTGCGAGCATCTGACAAGATATCCATTGTTTAACAATTACTTTAGTTAATTTTATAAGAATTAGCTCGTCCCTGGGAAAAAAATTTATTGCCGAGTTATATATTCAGTTGTTGGGTTCTGAACAGGTATTATGTCCATTTAGCACTTTTCCTTTTTAGTTGCTTTATATGTTGAGATTGTGTGGTTTGATCTCATCATTCTATTTATAAAATTCAATGTCCGGTTTCAATAAGGCCCTTGCTAGTTAAGACTAAAAACTTTGAACTTTACCTTTTGAAGTCACAGTTCTACAGCTGCCTAAGGATACTAAGTCAGATGCCATGATGATGTTTCATTTGGTGGCATGACAGCCATGTAAACAGCCAGTTGGCACAAACACTAACATGATGCATAGCATACTACCAAGTCCATGGACATTACATAAGCATCACCTGACTAGTAAATTTGACTTAGTCTGTAGTTCAAATTTGTGTTGATGGTAAATCCGCTCTACTTAGCATACTAAGTATAATAAGGAGATATAATGTGAGGCATCACAGTGCATTAGCCAGTACCCACATAGCCCACATATGTGGTGTAAGGATTACTTAAACCAGAAACTAGATGTTACAAGTTCCCCCAGAACAGATCATGTCTTCAAAAGTTGCATTTTAGTTGTCCTTAGTGGAAAAACAATGGAGCGCTTTTATGGCTGAGCTCAATCATGTCATCCATTATCATTTGCTAGGTATTGCTTCATTCCTTTTGCTTTTGTTTTTTCCAGAATACCAAATATTCAGTTTGTAGTCCCCATATCTGGATTGAGATGGCAAAGCATGTATCTTGAGAACTCTGCAGCCTTCCTCTGTTTTGGCTTCTGTCCCTGTACCTACATAGCCCACATATGTGATGTAAGAATTACTCGAACTAGAAACTAGATGTTACAAGTTTTCCCTGAACAGATCATGTCATTGAAAGTTGCAGTTTACCTATCGTAATTTGAGGACACAATGAAACGCTCTTATGGCTGAGCTCAATCATGCCATCCATTATTGTTTGCTAGATATTGCTACTTTTCTTTTGTCCTTTTTTTCCCTCAAAATATCAAATATTCAGTTTGTAGACCATCATATCTAAGATTGAGATGGCAAAGCATGTATCTTGAGAGCTCTGTAGCCTTACTTTGTTTTTTAGCTTCTGTATGATAGAGTCGTTTCAGAATTGACAAGCTGACTTTACAAATCTTTGTTGGATAACTACAATTATATAATTCACTTGTTTCCAACTTCAGATTTTTCCGAATTGGGTCCATTGTTCTTGCCCTGCACGATGCAAGTGATGTGTTCATGGAAGCTGCTAAAGTCTTTAAATATTCTGGGAAGGAGTGTGAAGCAAGTATTTTGTTTGGATTATTTGCCTTTTCATGGCTCACACTGCGATTAATATTCTTCCCATTTTGGGTTATAAAGTCTTCAAGGTTTGTTCTGAATAAATCATTTGATTTTTCTCTATTTAGCACATAACAGCTTTGGTTGGCTTATCCCTGAATGTTCCTGGCATATTTCAGTGTCGATTTGTTGGACGTTCTGAATTTAAGAAAGGCGCATGATAGATCGTTGTATTATGTCTTCAATACAATGCTACTTACGTTGCTTGTGTTCCATATTTATTGGTGGGTTCTGATATGCTCAATGATAACGAGACAACTTCGCAATAGAGGACAAGTGGGGGAAGATATAAGATCTGGTAAGTCTGTTAACGTTTCAGTAGTTTCTTAAGAAATCACTTTACAACCACTTGAATTTAGTAGCCTAGCGGTACTAGGTCACCTTCAGGACTTGAGATAAAAGATTCTAGTTCTTCCCTTCCCTCGTGTCAAGACACAGCCTAAAGAACAAAAAAGGGTTAATAAAAATAGTATACATAATTTGACATGAGTCATACAATTCTGTAGCTATGTTGACAAGACTACGTAGCTGTACCATTTTTCTTGTTCCTGGCTCATATTTACTTGACGTTATCACAGCAGCATGTTACATGCTCTTGAACAATCTTAAGAATCCGTGGAACTACATGATAAGAAAATTCACCATGAAAAGCAACATAGTTGTTTTTTTTAATCTGGTTGTCTGTATTATTTTGATTTGCACCCCTTTCTATTTCAAGTTGGATCTATTTCAGTTTATTATTTCTACTGCAGATTCTGAAGATGACGAGTAAGTGAAAGATTTTGTTCAACCTTTCTGTTTCATTGGTGGCTTTAAGGCTATGGTATGACTTGTAAATTTTCATCTTGATAGATTAACTATTTCCTCTCAGTAATTTCGATGCTATTGTAATTCTTTGGCGCATTATTTTTAGTATAGATATAATGAGACGGTGTAATCTATTTTCAATCCTTTTTTATGTGAAAATTATACAAGATCCCTGTATACCTGTTCACTCAAGAGGACCTTGCTCCGGCATTAAGCAATATGATTTGTAAATGGTGTTGAAAGTGAAATAGCTTGGATATAGTCCTTTTGTTTTTGGTTAACCTGACAACAACTGTTTTTAGGACTAACTTTGGCTCAATTTAAATCAGGCGGACATGCCATTGTTGAATTTAATAAGAATGTGTGTGAACATATCCATCTCATCAGGAATAATTAACTGTTGGACTCCGTCCTAAATTCAATGGCATCTTCAGTGGTCAAATCTTCTGTCCCCTTCCCCTGACCCTATTATCCAAGAGGATGGCTCAGATGGGAGGGAGCCAGAATAGGGTCAGGGGAAGGGGAAATTTCAGATGGTTCAGACTTCTAAAAAGGAAAAATTATTTGTGAACACTGAACGCATCAGTACAGCTGGAATACAGCAAATCTTCCACCTTCCTGCCACTCTACCCTCATGTTCTGGCATCTTGTTGCAGCGATGTCCACTATCAACTCTGTAACCAAACTGCTGCCAGAGACATTCAGAGTGGTGAATCAAAGTAGCACACGTTTCTTTTGTGGATGTTGCGCTTTTCCTCAACAATTTCCAGACATGGATGACTTGCAGTGTCTCAGAAAGCCCTCCAACTGACAGAATCTAGTGCCTGAAAATGGCATGGTTGTGCTTTCCTGGAATGTAATACAAGAACCTGCCCACGTCCCAACAATCTTTTACAAACTGGCGCGTTCTAGTTCTAACGATAGTTTTCATTTACCATTATTGGGAAGTCCTCTTGACGCTCGGCTTGGTCCTAAAAGTTTTGGACGGTGTCAATTTGTCCTCTTCCCATTCTTTTCCTATTGATTGGTCCTACTCTGTGAGTCAGCTTATCTGGTTTACGTCGCTATCTCGACGTATTCTACAAAACTAGCTGTCTGACCGGCTTTCTGTGGTCCACCCATGGCTTCCGTTTAACAATTGATCTTTTATTCTTAAACTCTTCCGTAATTCGGTACAAACGATCCGCTGCATGAGATTAGACCGCTGACCCGTAATCGCTGTATGTGAACTACGTTGAAAGCCGTCTTTGACTCTTAGTGGCACGGTTGTAATTGGTAGGAAGTTGGCACGTACTTACCCTTCTAGAAGAGAAAATATCTCTCGTCAACCTTATTGCTGACTTATTAAGTATTAAAAGCGTATGTGGTCCAATCATGGCTTCCGAGGCATATATGCCCTCTTGTCACGATTTAGCTCTTTGCTCATCCAAATTAAGATTTCTCTTATTTGCAAATAATCACCTTTCTTAACTTCTGGATTTAGGGTTCAAATAGTTTCGAGTTTAAAAAGTTTAACTAATGTTAGATCGTTATAAAATTAAATAAAAATAAAAAATTTTAAAATATGATTTAAAGGGAATATATATAACGAAAATTTTAAAATTTAGTTGAAAAAAGAGATTGTTAAATAAAAATTAATCGAACAAAAAAAGTTAAAAACCGAATTGAAAAGTTAGACTCTTCAAAATTTTTACAATTAAATCGGTCGAACTATACAAATTTTTAATCATTACATATATGACTCGCATATGTTTGGTGTGTTGGAGTTTTGAAAATATTTATAAAAAATTTAATTTTTTTGAGATTTTTCAACTATACTACTTCAATGAACTATTAAGAGAATTTATAAAACATAAGTATTTAGTCAATGTTTATAAATTATGAAATTTAAAAATAAACAAGTAAACATACACCTAACTAACTCCCTCCTTCTCCGTCCAACTTAACTTTGCACGTCACGTAGTCATCTACTACGTCAGCATCAGACGTTGTTTCCCACATATAACTATCACGTGGACTATTTTGTCTTAAAAGTTAAAAGTTAAAACCCGTGTGCGATTAGTGTTACAGCTGGCAGTGCCAGGTCAGTACCCAACCCTATATATAACCTTTGACCTCTCTCTCCCCCAACCATTACACGCTTTCAGAGATCTCCCAGCGCGCACAAACCACAAAAGCAAATGCAGCAGAAGTCCACCGACCGATCAAGGCTACTCTTCGGAGATCCGGAAGCTCAGTTCTCATCAACGACACCACTAACACCGCCCACCCGCCTGACCCAAGAGCAGGAACTCGCTGTCATGGTCGGTGCTCTGAGAAACGTAGTCTCCGGCACTGCTGATACATCCAGCTTCTGCCAAGACTCCAACTTTCACTTCCAATTCCCGCAGATACCACAATTCTCAACCTCCACATCCACTTCAATGCTTCCGCCGCCTGATTTAGAGGTTTGCAATGTCTGCAAGATCGAAGGTTGCTTAGGATGCAACTACTTTTTCCCGCCAAATAATGAACAAGGCAAGAACGAGACGAGCAAGAGAGGAGCAAGAAAGCGAGGGAAGAAGAACTTCAGAGGAGTGAGGCAAAGGCCGTGGGGGAAATGGGCTGCGGAGATTAGGGACCCTCGGCGGGCAGCTCGAGTGTGGCTGGGGACGTTTAACACGGCGGAGGAAGCCGCCAGAGCTTACGACAAGGCTGCGATAGAGTTCAGAGGACCAAGAGCCAAGCTCAACTTCCCATTTCCAGAGACCATTGCTAGTACCTCCGGCATTGCCGATAATAACAACGAGGAGGTGGGTACAAAGGAACAGGATAGCCAGAAGAAGAGTGGTGACTTTAAAATGGAAGTACCAGCTGGAGTGGATGAGGAATTAGGCGATGGATTGTTCGGGATGATTGGGGACTATGACATGGAGGAGTTGCTTAGTTTGACGGACTTTGGAGGGAGTTCATCAGATTCTGCAGCAACGTTCTCTACTATTTGAAGCAGTCAGCATCGGCGTTCATAGTCTGAAAAGATCCTTTCAATATTTTATACGAACGGGTCATTTACCATTTTCTAGAGGATTGCATCAACATATTGTAAAATTCCATTGATTCTAAAACGCATAAGTTTGTAAAAATCACTTGATTGAGTTTATTTGCAACTCTTTCGTTGTGTTGAGTACTAGAAATATACATGGTTTACATAAAGCCCAGGGCTACTCGGTTCTATTTTATGCGGGATGTGCTGTTTGGTGAGTGGGAAAACAGTGGTTGACATGTCAGTTATTACAGTTGAGACAGAAAATCGAATACTACCTGATGACAATGAAAGTGGCAGTGAGGTCCATTGACATGAGAGCGCACCTGATCTCACTGACTCCTGTTTAAAAAGGTCATGGTTATACTTATATCACGTGTGTTTTTCTTTAATCTTTATCAAACACAGCTCACTCACACTCAAGTTCAACGTGTGTGTTAAATTATCACGTGTGAATACGAAGTTAAAAAGGAGATTAATATAATTAGGGAATCTAATTAAATGAAGAACGTGTGAATTGAATGGATTAAAAGACGATGTTATCCAAAGGTGTGCTGTTTTTGGTAAAAGAAAAGGCACGCATGTTTAATCTGCTAATAAGATTAGTAAGTCAAAATCCGGAGAGTTTCAATGGTACCCAAGTTTATCTTTAACAAGTGAAAATGTTATTTTCAAATGACAATCTCTTTATCAACGGATATCAGATTTGATTATGGTATGTATTATATCGGCAAATCACGTAAAAAAATTCACGTGATATACTTGATTATTCGTCTTAGCCCTTATGTTTTTAATTCGTTTACCTTAGCCCCTGTGTTTTTATTCTCATTTAAGATACCCTAATTGGATATTTTCGGACAAATTTATCCTTGGAATCAAGAGATTAAAAAAAATGTATTTCAATAATCTAAGGGCAAATTTCTCCGAAAATATCCAATTGGAGTATCTTGAATGAGAATAAAAAACACAGGGGCTAAGGTGAACGAATTAAAAACACATGGGCTAAAATGAATAATCAAGTATATCACAGGAGCTGTTTTATGTGATTTGCCTATTATATCAATACCGATTAATACCGTGTATCGTTTCAGGTTATTTTTAAAATTTATAAAATAGTTTCTAAATTTTTTAAAAATTATAAACTAATCCTTAAATATATTATACTTTATAATTTATAATTTGACATCAACCATGCAATCTTTTCTTTTTGTCTTCCCTCAACGATCTTTTATTTGGGTGTCACACGAAAATGGTGACCGGTGTGGGTGGCGAAGAGGAGAGAATGGAGATGAATCTGGGTGGGCAGAGAGGAGAGGGAGAGAGATCATTTACAGTTTTTTTTCTTTCAAAAAAGTCCTTTAAATTTTTAAGTTTATAATACAGGTCGGTATTTAGCCGGTATTTTTTATACTGGTTGATACCGATCGGCATTATCCAAAATCGCCGATACCAATCGATACCTTCTCAAACCTTTTATCTTTGCTATCGTCTTAATAATATATAAATAGAATATTGTTATAATATATAATTGTATAATGTAAGTTAATTACAATTAAATGTAGTCCACTTCTCTACTTTATTTCCCTTTTATGCCTGTATCTTCTCAAACTTCTCCACGCATCCAACGGTGTGAAATATTTAAATGGTTAACTTATAACAACGTCAAATTCCAAGATTTATCTAAAAATTATTCGAAATATATAATTCATGATTATTATTTATATTTTAGAGGTTCGAACTTTGGATGAGCCTCGAGCAATCCAAATTTTATCGGAGTTAAAAATTGGACCACATGAATGAGATTGGTGGAATTGTCGTAGCTACTCCAAATTAATTCCTAGATTATTGTAGTTAAACAAACAGAATATAGGGAAGTAGGAGTCAATCCTAAGAAGAATTCTAGCTCACTAGTGGTTATAAAAGTGAATAATTAACAAAAATTGATGGTTATGAAATTTTGCACTAGAGAAAATAAAAGAAGTAATAAAATCATATTTTTCAATAAAACGAACCTCGGTTTACAGTCGTTTCCACCCTTTGGAACCACGATTGATTATTAGCATAAAATAATTATTTCATCAATCATATATTCAAGGTGATATTAAATGTCTGTCCTTCCTTATGATTAGTTAATCAAGAAAATGAAATTTAATTAACTCTTATTGCTTAACAACCTTAGATAGGATCAAAATTTTAGTTAAATAATAGCTTTAAGAAACTAAACACCAAATAAGCATGACAACATAACACTCGCGATTGCATTTAATTTAGTTGAATGCTTTTTCTAAGAGTAATAATTTCTAACACAACAAATTAAAAATCTTAGTTATTACAAGTAATTAAAAGATTTGATCTTTTACGAATTCAAACTTTAATATAGGAAATGATAATTTAAACCAATGAACTAATTGCATGCATTAGACATTAATCGAAAATGATCATAGAATCAAAGTATAGAAAAGAAATTCAATACATAGATAAATGCAATACTTTATTATGAGACCCTAATTGTCTCTCAATCTTCAAAGTTTCAAAAAGAAATGTCACTTTCTTCAACCAAGAATAGAAGACTTAATCAGCAATGGTCATCTCTATCCAGTGACGGAGCCAGAAATTTAATACAGGATGGTCCAAATATTTATTTTTTTAAAATTTTGAAGGGTCCAGTACACTACTAACCCTTAAATAACTATGCCCTTATATATATATATATATATTAAAAATAATTTTTTAAAAAAACTTGGGGGGCCCAATGCCCCCCTATAACTCCATGTAGCTCCGTGCCTGTCTCTACCACTAGAAGATGAGGAGATACTACTCTAATATTAACTAAAGAAAAGAGAAAATAAGAGAACTTTGAAAAGCTGGAATTTTAGATGGAAATTTTATGCCTTGCTCTTTCACATCTTGGCTCTATTTATAGCCTTCATAACTAATGTGAAAAATCTTTTGATTATGATCCTTTGGATCTTTCAGATCATATCTTTAATGATTTTCACTTAAATATGTCCAAAATAAGATTTTAAACCACTTTTATTATGTTTTTCTCTTGCAGATCTGAAATCTAGAATTTGTAATTTTCACTAAATGTGATCACACTTAAGATCACGTCAGACTATTTTTTAAACTTTCACTTTGATTCCCATAGTATGTTCTCAATTTGTAAAATTAAATGTTTTATTATCCCAAATTTCCTTGATTATTAGTGATATTGCTCTTTTATTTCAAAATTTTCAATTTTAGATTAAGATTAAATCATTTTCTTATAAAATATTGAATTTAAAGACATCAAGAAAAGATTATGAAGAATTTTGGATGCTAAAAATTTGGAAAAAATGACATATCAAAGTCTCTTACACCTAATCCTTGCTTGTCCCTAAGCAAATGAAAAACTAAGAAAATATGGTAACCAATTGTCATATCTACTTATATAAAACTAGGGGTGTTCATAATAGGATAACCTGACCCGTTCATAAATACCTGAACCTGAATGTCAGGTTCGGCAATTTCACAAACCTAAACCTGAACCTAAAGAATCTATAGAATTGATTAACCTATTTTCAGGTTCAGTTCTCAAGGTAACCAAGACCTATTCATATCAATATATATGATAAAAAATTATAAAAAATAATTGGTGAAAACAAGTACAAATTATGAACTTGATTTTTCAGGTTCGATTTGAACAAAACATGAACTCAGGTTCAGTTCGAACCAAACTTGAACTCAGGTTCAATTCATGCAGTTCAGGTCCAGTTCATAGGTTCACAGATTTTCTTGAACACCCCTACATAAAACCAATTCAACGTACGAGTGCAAATGATTCCAATTACAAGAAGATTCTGCAGACATTCCACGAAATTCACTAGTGATAAAATCAGGTGAACACACTATGAGCAAAGCCAACAAAAAGATTGACACTACGTACAAAGTATAAAGAAGACCACTTACAAGATTTCGCGTTACATTTAAGTAGAAACAAGACCAACTGAAAAAAGATTCATATGAACAAATGGAATTGAAATATGAAACTCTCAAGATAGCGGCTCTTTCACTGACTCATCCTTGTGATCTCTTGCTAGAGAGGCTGATAGAGCTGACTTTCATTGGAGTAGCGACCACCAGTGGAGCTTCTGGAGAGTCACTGACAGCATAGTTGTCATGCATGAAACGACTTTCTATAATGGACTCATCCTTCAACACAATCTTGTAGCAATAACAGCTCTTAAGACCCTGCTGATTCCGATAGCACTCATGGGCAGTGTTCTTCACCTGCTGGAAGTCCCATATCACACTGAACTTTCCAACTGTTGCTACAAGATGGCGTTCTTGTTTCCCATTCTCGGTAACCTGAAGAAAGAAGTTAAACAGATCACCTAACCCAGTTCTTTCATTCATAGCAATCTGCATCTCAGCATTTTGATTAAGCAAGCTAAATGATAATCATACACAGTTAGGCAATCATGTTATACAAATTCTTTTGTTGGGTTCAGGCCATCAGGCTGCAATACTTTGATGTGATAAAAACTCGTGGGATGATCAACTTGAGATGTATGCTATACGAGGGATTTGGGAGCAAGAAGAAGAGAAATTACCCATGAGAAATGGCCTCCATGAAACTTGTTATTTGCACCAGCCCAATGCGAGTCCACTGGAGTTAGCTTCAACAATCTTGGGGCCGGTATTTTATTTCCCATACGTCCACCAAAACCGGTCTTGGTCTTACCATCTTTATCAGTAAACAGAGTGCAAATAAGGATCAAATACGTATCTGTTGTCCCCAAGACCCACTTGCCATCATATGTAACATCCACATGAGTTATAGGCGAACCGAGCCCTGGAAAAGCTGTCTTGGCCTGCCTCATTGATGTCCTGGAGTACAACCTAATCTTACCATCAAGTGACCCAACAACAATTGAACCATCGCCTGTCGTTGCAAAGCAGTGAAAGTTAGTCCCTTTAGAGAACTGATGCCCCTGATTCCATTGCAGAACAGGGGAATCAACTCCCTTAGCAATATTCTGCACAATCCCTCTCTTGTCCCTCATGTCCCATTGACACAACCTATTATCATCCAAACCCAAAAACGTACTCTCCGACGGATCCAATTGTGACCCTTTAGTATCATTCGTTATGTCTCTCATCGTAATCTCAGTTCCATCTTTCTCAAACTTCCATTCACTCACAATCTTTCCTGTTTCAATGTCAAGCTGATTAATCCCTGTTGTATGTGGTTTCCCTTCCTTCAATGGACACATTAGCATCATATTCGTCTCACCCCTCATTAACATGGCCTTCTTCGGTGTAAATTGCGTACCACTAGACCCACCAGGACTCCCAAACTTAACAGAAGCACCTTTCCAATGAATACCCTTATCATAATTCCTATAAACTTGAACACCCAAATCATTAACCAAGAAACTATTATCCAAAGCACCAAGACTCAAGCTTTGAACGCCACCTTTCGCTGCTTCCTCAAACTCCTCCATCAAATCCTGGTTAATACGCACAGGCGTACTCTGACTACCGTCCTCTGCATCTTCCCACATGGTATCATCAGCTACTTCGGGTTTGATCCAACCAATGAAGTCTTTTCCATAAATTTTAACCTTATTTTCGTCTTTAGCTTCAAGCCCATAAACGTTCTCAAACAAACAATCCTGAAATTGGGTCACGAACTTCCTATACTCCTCGTCCGTGTAAAATTTCAACGCCCAAACACCGTCGGCCACGAAATCAACCCTTCGTTGATCGCCAAACATCTTCAATTGCATGTCCGTGGAAACCCTCACCCTCACTTTCGAATCCACCTTCAAAACCCACACAGAAGTTCCTCCACCATCCGATTCTTGACTATCATCGTCATCATCTTTGATCTTGGAGGTCTTGACGAAATCATATGAGGCAAGCTTATCAGCAACGACCCATTTGGCGTTTGGGGTATTACCGCCGATGTGGAGGTACAGCTTGACGGGCCGGGCCGGGAGAGCATTATTAGCAACTGGGTATTTGAGCTTAAGGGATTTAAGCTTGGCATCAATCTCATCGAGAGTCCTCTGTGATGCGGAGGAGCTTTGAGGAGTCTCCTGGCGTTCAACGGCGTCGTAGTGAACATCCTCATCCTCATCTTCTTCTTCTTCTGATCCTGAATCGTACTCTGCGTCAGAGTCTGTTAGTTCATGACCTTCCCGACTTTGAGAGGTCCCCATTTTAGAGATCCGAGAAATGATCGAGTGACGATTGGGGAATTTTTCGGAAACAGTGTTCGTTGCGTCTCTTATTTCTAGGAGTTGGCCGTTATGTGACCTTTATATTAGACGAATTGGGCCGACTAGCAGACCCAATTTGTCTTGCTACTTCCTAACAGAAAGAAGCTAATTTTATTCAACATGAAAAGTTCATGAACAAACAAAGATTGGGTTCATTGCCAAACCATAGAACAACTAATTAGCAACTCTTTGCATTAGGTTCCATATTGTATGGGTCAGTCACTACAGTTTGGTGCAAAAGAAAAGGAGTAATTGGAAATGAACTCAACAAGAATTGGAACGAGCATTCTAATGAGAATGGTTCAAATAATAATCTGTAGCAGTTTCTGTGAATTCAATGACTTGAAAATATTGTACATACACACGAATGATAACATTCGATCTTCTTACAAGGCATCACGTACAGCTATCCGGCATGTGATGGCATCAGCAAGAGAGGATAGTCCTACTTCCAGCCCAGAAATTTTGTAATGCTGAACAAATAATTGGAGGAATATCAGAAGCTTGGAGATGCATCCAAGAAAGAGATCATGTTAAGCTACACACCTTTTGTATTTGAGCTTCATTTGCTCTTGCACCCAACTCTTCTAAATCAATCTCTTTTCCATTTATAATTTTCTCTACAGCTTTCATCTAAGAGAGAAAAGAAACATAAGGCCAACTGGAGAGTTTACATAGTTTGAATAACATAAGCAATAAAGAGCGTAATTCAACAAAATTTTTGTCAAAGCCTCACCTCATCAAGAGATGCATTAAAACGAGCTGCCAGTATGTAAGTAGAGCTGTCAGAAATTCCAAATCTTTTGAAAGATTCTGTGATCTATATAAAAATTCAATAATATAAAGTTAAATCGAAATCTACACGGTAGCAAAAGAAAAAAAAAAGGCAAGAAATTGACAAGTTATCATGATTCTGTAAAGTGATTACATGCTTAGATCCTGAGTAGTTATACACAAGCTCAGAATGAAGTGTGCGAGTTGTCAATGCATCCCGAGACTTGGCTACAAGAGTCTTATGTGCAGCAACTAGAATAGGAAAAACATCTGTTATCTGCCATAGATATTAGCAGAGACAAATATATTATCTTTCTGATCAAAAACATAAGATGAAAGCTAAATATAGCTAAAAGAGTAGGCTATAGCAAAAAGCTAAAAGTGTAGCAAAAGCTGTTAATACGGAACATACAACTAAAGTTAACCATCAGAGATTATTTAATGGCAAACGTACAAGTGAGGCATTGAGGAGGGCAACCTCTGGTTCCAGAGTTCCAGCTTGGATGGAATCTAAAAGCACCCTGCAAGGTAATTGCATATGATTAGATTAAGTGCATACTATGGGTTATTTATTTCCTACTAAGTCTTCGATGTAGACACTCTCCTGGTCAACATCCTGCAAGCAAAGCACATTTATACTTAAAAAACTTGGAAGCTACCCCTAGAACTGCAGCAAAAACAGAAAGTACATATAACAAAATATGGTCTTCCTCTCGCACCCTGTTCCAGGTATGAACTTATACAACATAGAGTGCAAGATCTTCTGGAGAAATAGAGAAAGTGGTAATATCTATATACAACTCAGTTAATATAAGGAAAGATGATAAGTTTGGCCAAGTAGAACAATGTACAGGATGTCAGGGTCTACCCTGTTTTTATTAAAGAAAGTTGGAAGCTTTTACATGTCAACACTAACAAAATTTACGACTTTATCGTCCAAATCAAACCTAAAGATTGAAGCTTTGCGCGCATTAACAACTCCGAAAGATGACCAATCAATCCAGTAAAAGAATAAGAGTATTAGATGAAGAAGTCCACCACCACATTTTACCAATCAGTGTAAGCAACTGATACAGTAACACCATTCCACACAAATCTATTGTGCAAAAAACAACCTAGGCTAGGCGTTTTTCAAAGTATAAGTGAAGTATCTTACTGAACAATCTAAGAAGCATCAACGCTGTAACTTGAAGTCGTAAGAAATGATAACATAAGTAAATGATTCTTGTCTTGAATAGAAAACAATTCTAGGTTCACCAAATAAACTACGAACATCTCGAAAAGGAAGAACATTAGTGATAGAGTTAGAGAGAGAGAGAGAGGAAGGGTGACCCACTTGGAATTAGTGACATCAGTGAAGAGGGAGAGAGAAAGGGTGTTTCCACCATAGATGTCGAACACCTTCATGCTTGCTTTTGCTGCTCAAAAGTTGAGGTGCTTAGCAAATACCACAAAGTACGCGGTTTGTTCTTGTTTAGGGTTTAAGGCCCGCAGAAAACGAAAAACAAAACCTTAAAGCTGGCAAACATCGCGCCAGGTAGGGGTCGAACCTACGACTTTCTGCTTAGGAAACAGACGCTCTATCCACTGAGCTACAGGCGCTATTGCT
>JANKYE010000224.1:34184907-34197818 GCA_032467995.1 Erythroxylum dillonii
AAACGGGATTAAAAATATATAATGCAACTGTATAATATTACAATAAATTATTTTGTAATTTTTTTAAAAAAATTTAAAAGTTATTTTATAAATTTTAAAAATTACCCCAGGATTAAATATAAGGCCGCTAAATCGGTGAGAGGTGAATCGGACTGGGTGGAGGATGTTTCGGAGGATGAGAGCAGCTGATGCACCGTGTCACGATCTGCATGGACTTCGGAGTCAAGTCCCTGACAACTAGGATGAAGCATATAAAAGAGGGATTGCATAATGCATATGCAAGTTTTAAATAGTCGATTAAATTATATATTAATTGTATTATTATCATGAAAATAAAGTCAAAAAATTAAAATGAAGATTACTTTACATTAAAAAAAAATAATCATAACAAAAGATAGTGTAAAAGAAAAGACAATTTTTCAAAAGGAGAATTATTTTTTTAAAATATTTAAATATAAATATTTAAATTAATAAAAAGTTATAATTCTTGGTTATTTGATATTTAAAGAATGTTATTTTTAATATTTTCAAAAAAATTAAAAGGCTTAATTTTGCACTGTAATGTTTAAAAATAAAGAAAACCAAATGAATAAGAATTATAAATAATTTAACAAGAAATAAGATTTTATAAATGAATAATTATTATAAATAGTTTAATAAGATAGTATAAGGATTCCTAATTGAATAATAATTATATATAAATAGTTAAACTAGATAACTTAAGGAATCCTATATGAATAGTAACTCTAATTAATCCTAATTACAGTACAATTAGTATCATTACGATTATAAATAAATACTCATCCAAGTTATTTTTACAGGTACGTATCAGCATGGAGATTTCCAAACTTCGAGCTCTCGGACAAGGAACACTGGGCACGGTTTATCTCGCTTTAGTGGACTCCCAGGTAGTTGCTATCAAGTCGTCAGAGCTTTGGAAGTGGCCTTTATTATCCAAAGAATATGATGTGTTGAAGAAGTTGGATGGATGCAATGAGGTTATTCAATGTTTTGGTACCTTCAACGACTTTGAAGGTGGCAAGGAATACTGCAATTTACTGCTCGAGTATGCTCCCGGAGGTTCTTTGGATAATCATATTAAGAACCATCAAGATGGTCGTCTGCCAGAAAATGTGGTTCGACAATACACATTAATGCTGCTTAGGGGATTGTCTGCTATTCACCGAAGGGGTATAGTTCACTGTGATTTCAAGCCTGCTAATGTTCTTGTATTTCCCAACGAGGATGGTACTTGTCAACTCAAGATTGCAGATTTTGGGAATGCTAGAATGGTTAAATATGGCCATTCTAGGGAGTTGAAGATTGTAGGGACACCACTTTACATGTCCCCAGAATCTGTAGCAGTCGGTGAAATTACGCCAGCGTTAGATGTCTGGTCTCTTGGATGCATAATAATAGAGATGGTGACAGGGAAGAGGGCGTTACAGTTACGTGATGTGAAGGATATATTAACGTACCTTGTTTTCTCCAATGAAGTACCAAGTATACCTGAAAACATGTCCGCAAGTGGTCAGCATTTTTTACAGAAGTGTTTCATAAGGAATCCGAAAGAGCGATGGACGGCTGATATGCTCTTGAACCATCCTTACATGTTGGAGATTGCCTATCCATTATTGCTGCATACAATCGTCAAAAAATCATCTCCTCCGACAAAGCCTAATAACTGCCATCTGTCAACTCTGTCGTCACCTGCACCTGAATATGCTTTTTCTGGTTGCTGCCTTGATTTTTTGCATCACATGCCAAATTCGTCTCGCAAACTTGGTAATTATGCTTTGTGGTCTCCAAGAATCACCCGCAGTAGATTCTTAGACTCCTTCAAAAATTGAAGATCACTTTGTATTGAAATAATGTGAAACATTGTAGAAGGTTAGCTGGAGGATTATGGATATATGTAGTGATTAAAATTGTAGTAACATTTTTTTTTTCAAGTGATTAAATGCTTGTGTTACATCCTAGTGAATTGAAATTGTTATTCTAATGTCTTGTAACATTTAATTATTCATACAATCGATTCAGTAGATCTCTTCATCTGAAGCAAAGAATCGATTCAGTAGATCTCTTCATCTGTAGCAGTATCCCCTGCAAGTTAACACCGCTAGAATTTGGAGTATATATAAGCACAGGAAAACGAAATTACAGGAAAGTGTTCAAAGTTGAAGAGAAGTTGACCTTCTGAATCTCACCAAAGGTTCCAAAGAGACCTGAAACAAAAGATTGAAGGTTAATCAGACATGTCGAATCCATATGAAAACTAAACCTGATTAAACTATTTAGGACTGCACTAAGTTAACGTAGCTGCTTACTACTTGTTTGATACTCAAGTTGGAACTTGTTTCAACATTAACAATGATTGACATGTATCAGCCAGCTCAATATTATATCTAGCCATCAGAGGAAATACAAAACCAGAGCCAGAAAATCAAAAACAAAAAGAACAAAACTTCACATGCGGACGACTCGCACACAGTGACACTCAGAGACACACAAAGAGACAGAGGAAGAAAGAAACTGACTTCCTTGTAGCTAACAGGTGCCTTGTCTGCAAAACGACTGGACCTTCTCACTGGAATCAACTCCATACGCGAAATGTTGACTCTGGGCTTCACCTGCTTCGCCTGATTCCATGTAAAACATTCCATCAATTTTCACGGACACCCACAAAGCAAGAACAAAAAAAATCTTCACAGAGCTCAGGCTAATCCGAATTTAACTTACTGGGGAAATTATGGGGCTTGCAGAACTGAGATCAATGGAAAGTTTTTTCAAGTTGACCTCTTCCATTCTCTTCTTTTTTCTTCCAATCTCTTTTTACAGATTTCCTAAAACTTTAGCTGAGATTTAGCCATCCCTTTTCTCGTGCTTTCAAAAACATCAGTGCTTTATCTTCAAAGTTCGAATCTTTTGCTAGTGTCAGCGTGTTTACGGTTCGCCAAAAAAAAGGGTTGGTGTAGGAGGTGAAGAGGCAGATGGGGTTAGACCGTTAGAGACGCGACTCTGTTATGGGATAAGATCTTCTGGCAAAAACGTTACGGGCAGAGAAGATCTCATCCTTTATACATCATTGTTTTGTCAGAGTTGCACAATCTTTGTTTATTTCACCAAGAATCTACCATAAATTACATTTTGAAATTACATGGGTAAGATTTAATTTGTTAATGGCTTAAGTATAAAAGAAAGCTTGATTATTAGTATCACTAAAAGTTCCATATGAAGGAAGCTGAAAACTTGTACTAAAGAACACTGTTGATTATTAAACCACCTAAAACTATAAATTAGTATTTTCCCACATTTACACATTTAGAACCATATTCTAAAAATTTTAATCAACCAAAGAGACTAGTCGACGTATTCTGTACACAAAGCTTCCCGCTTTACGAGGGTCATAAAAGGGTTATTAATATATACAATATTTCTTTTGTAATTTTTACAAAAAATTATTTCGTGATTCGAACCTATAATTTTATAGTTACAAATGAATAACTTTTATCGGTTCAAACAAAGAAACTAGCATTGCTTATTTAATTTTTGATTGAAATCACTAATTATCTTTGAGATAAATATAAATTATAATTCACAAATAAAATATTAGTGAAAAGAGAATAAATGAAAGATTGTATATAAAACATTTACTTAGCGAGTTCTTAATCTTTTATTATATTCTCCGTTAATAATGCGAATAAAAAATATTTAATAATAATTATAAGATGATAACAAGTTTGAAATATTTACAAAATATAAGTTTAAGTGGATATTTTTTATAAATCAAACTCAATTCTTAAATTTTTGGGACCTAATTTTTAAACTTAAATCAATGCAAAAGTGTGAACAAAAGAATTTGATATTACTTTTGAAAATTAAATATAAATTGAAGAATAAATAATGAATAATGAATAAGAAAAGAAAAATTAAGATACATAAATTATTTGTGACCATGAAATACACACTTGTGTTCTTAATTTTGTGTATTATTTTTATTTTGCCCCCATCAATAACATGTAATTCTATTATAAATAGTTTGCCCCCATCAAGAACAATTCTTTGTACATGACATTATCCAAGTAATTTGAAGCTGGTGAATTATGACTTCATTGTGTCAAGACCAAGGTTACATATACACCATTATACTCTTCAGAAAAGAAAGTTTTGTCCATGATGAGATTTGCGGGTCTGTGAAACTGTTGTCTGTGTGTGTAAGGGAGCGGGCAGTAGTTACAAGCTTAGAATTCTTTGAAAATGGAGGATGGCAAATATGCTTACAAAGAGAAAAGTTAGTGCACTAACTACTCCTTTTAGTTGCAAACTAACAATACATCTACAGAGCTATATGTAGAATATGATTCTGAAATAGTAAAATAGAGGCTTGGCTGAATCAGTAGCATAGGAACTAGTGAAGGCTGTTAGCATGAGAAATGTTGACTGTCTTTTTGATTCTGTAATCCTTAAGATGGCTTCAAACTTAGAGGTCCTCAAAGAGCCAGAACTCTTACCATGGAGCATTAACCATTTCGTGAAGCTTTAGTTCATGGCTCTCAGCATCTCCCTTTAGAATCTCTATTTCAGCATCGAGCCTTTCCCGAGTTTCATTTAATGATAGGAGCTTCAGTTCTAGATTTTTCATCTCCTCGTGTACGCAAGCTTGTTCTAGTCTAATTTCTCTGCATTCAGTTTCTATGGCCTCTTCTGATTCCATAGCAAGGCTCATTAACCGATTCAACCGAGCACGTAGGAACCCCACATTCATGCCCAACAGTTCAAAGCCTTTCAAAGTCTTATCCCAAACAACATAGTCAGCATGAGATGTGGAAAGCTTTGAAGTTCTAATAGCATCTGAAACGTTCACAGTTTCAACAATTATTTCAGCAACCAACTTGTGGTTCATACTATTGAGAATATTTTCGTGCAGGAATGAGGCTTGTGAACAACATAGCTCATAGTACTTGGCCCTGTGATGATCAGAGAGCTCAGAGTCAATAGCCATACCATTAACAATAATACTAAAATTTTCAATGCCTTTTATGTCTTTAAAACTATCATCAGGTCCTGAAGATCTTATAAGTTCCAGAATTCTGCAGCCATTATCCTTGCTCTCATTCTCAGATTGATTGGCTACATGCCTCTCATTGGTTTCTGATACTACTAGGCTCATTTCATGTTTCCCTTGAAAAAGGCGTAATGGAAGAACCTCCAAAGGCTCGGCCTGCTTATGGCTTTCGATTTCCTCCTTAGCCTCGTCTTCTTTTGTTAGGAAAAGCAACAAAGAGAATTTATTGAGTGAAATTTGACGAACCATTTACAACTTCTGAAGCAGTCAAACAAAGAACATACCAGACTCCATAAGTTTTGCTTGATCGTCCAAATTTGCAATGCCGAATTCTTCTTCTCCTTTGGCTGAACCATTCCCTTTCACTACATACACCTACAAGAATGGTGTTCAAAGTAGCTATTACAGTATACGGATATACCAAAATAACAAAGACCTGCTTGATGTATGAGTTTAAGAAATATGAAGTAGAGTTCCTGTCTGCTTTGATTCTATGATAAGTCTCTATGGTGCGATGCTTCACTGTGCGTGATCTCCTTCCAGTAAGCATTTTGTTTGTTCAACATCATGCATATATGTAGGCATCTGTGTACTCAAGGAGTTGAAGGGTGATTGACTCTAACCACACTATTCATAAAAATGGTAATCTTAAAAATTTGAATGTGTAGTTTCGGAGGTTTAGGCAAAGTAGATGGGGAAGGACTTCTATAGGAATGATGGATCACTATTCGGTTGACTTTCAGCCGAGAATTAGGAAGTCAGAAATCAAAGTAATATCATGCTTCAACTTGCTTTCAGGTTATAGTTCCACAAAAATTTGTTGAATTGCGCCTTTCCAGTAATTGCTTCCAGAAATTACAGGCACGAAGTCACCATGGGGAAGAGCTTTACTAACCTCTTCTTTCAACAATTTAATGTTGAGAATGTTTAGAAATGTGAAAGAAGTTTATTAATAAACAGTGACAGCGAACACTTTTAAGAATGACAAGAGTGTTAATGTCTTGCAGATATTCCAATGAATAGATCGTATGCAATAATGAAAACGTACACATAGACTTAAACGGGAAATGTACCTTAAACCTTAAAGGTTGGAGCAAGTGGAAAATAAGCACGTCCCCCTCTACCAGTTTGTTCGCGCCACAGAATGCTTTCCATCCACCACTGAGTGCTGTCCTTTCCGCTATATAGTTTGTTATAAATTCTTCCCCATTTTCATTTTCCAAGAACACAGTCGTATCATTCCTTGGCAAATGCATCTTGCAGAACCGCATTGGAAGATGCTGTTTAGGAAATAACACAGAACTAAATGAGAAACATCTATGTATCCATACCAAGATATCATATGTTTATCAAATTATAGTAACTTTCAGAAATACCATCCAAAATCCGACAGTCACATTGGACCTGACCAAAGCTTTTGCAAAGCTAGGAAATTCTGCCTCTAAAGTTGACTGAATTGCTTCTGCCTCCTCCATTGCAGGGGACTTGTTCTCAGCAATATCATAGGCTTCCCTGACGGCAGTTCTCTTTCTTTTATAGCTTATAAAAGTATATGGACTAGGGAAATCAGCATAAGAACATAAACCATTCTGAGATCTTAATATTTCAGATCAAGCAGACAAAAACAAGAAAAGAAAAAATTAAAATAGGATACTTCACCTTTTTGACTCCTCTGATTTCTCATATAAAACCTGCATACATTGAAAGACCTGTAGTTAATTTCCCGCATGAGAAGATCACTTAGGACCGAAGTGCTTGCATTTGTGCTTCAATTCAGAAATATTTTCAGTTTACTAAGGTACCACTCTCTGATGGTTGCTGAACCATCCATGTAAGGGAGACAAACAACATCATTCAATGACCAAACTAAGCATATACTTAAATTCCTCAATCAAGTTTATCATCACAACTTAACTTCCAAAACTCCTAGCCTCAAGATGCTTATTTCAGAACATTCATATCTCCTATGCTGAATTCAGTAAACTTCAACAAACTTTCCAGCTTAGTAGGCTGAAGTCTTTAGTTAAGCTGGAAAAGTATTATCTGGAGCAGCGTGCATCACTCCAAAAGCTCAAACAGAACTTAATGAGAAATTGTATCAAATAAAGAATCAAACTAGAGTAACTGGAGTATGGTTTCTATCGCCATATTACCAATAACATTTTCAATACATGGAAAACTGCAAACTCCATAGTTCAAATTATAACTTGGGCGGATAGAGCCATCTCAGAAAGCATTACCTATATAGTAGGCCTCTAGATAGAAATGTATGAAGCTGCAGGTGTGAGTTAAACGTTCTTAGTCCTTAGTTTAGTACCAACGAGAGAGGCAAAAGATGAATTTGTATTGTAGGTTTTTCCAGTTCTGTAAATGTACCCGTAACATAATATCTACCGAGTAAATCGAATAACAGTAGTTCGATGATATGCAAGACCTGACACTTTTACTATTTTCCGCTAAATTTTATGACAGGGTTCGCCGAAGTTCACCTTTCACAAAGCAAAATAACTTAAACCAGGCAGGATAACACAGCTACAGGAAAGGAATTAAAGAACTCTTTAAAGCAATGCTTCTCTGAGGTAATAGGAATACAAAGTTAGCTAAGAAACAAACCTCAACACAGTGGCGTTACTGAGCTATATCCTCAAATTAGCGAAAATGACAGCAATTTCAAGAACACGAGACGCAACAAAGCCAACCAGGAAAAGGGGTCTTACGATTTGAGTCCTTCGGTCAGGCTCCGGAGGCTCTTCATGGATCTGGGTCATCGTTGTCCTGGGTCCATGTGACTTCCTTTGCTTTTTCTGGCAATGAACAAACCAGATTTGCAGAGATCAGCATGTAGAATCAGGCATGCAACATAAAGGAAAAAAGGAGGCATAAAGTTAAGGGACAGACTCTGGGATAGGAATGAGTGATTGTTTGCCTGGATTGAGAAAGCTGAGAGGGTGGTGTGAGCTGTTCTTGTTCTTCTTCTTTGCGATCCATGTAAAGCCTAATCTTTTTGTTCCTCGAACTTCAGCTATAGTTTCTATCACAACTTCTACCTTCAGATTCCTATCCTCGATAAAATGTTTGCTGACATAAAACTAATGGAAAGCATGAAACGGCCTGTTGCTTTTTTAAGGGCAGGGCAGTGTCTTTGTGGTAAGACAAAGATTTCAGGTCAGGAACATTTGGTGTAGTGTGTGTAAAGGCATAGCGTCTTCAACTGTTCTGTTACAATTTATTACTGTTCTCTACCCACTTTCTTTCTTTCTTTCCTGATCTCAAACGTCGAAAAAAAAAAAGGAATTCTTCCAAAAAAGTGTATCTATCAAGTTCTTGCTTGGAACAGCAGATTACTAATTATGCAGGATCAACCCTTTTGTCCCCTGTTAACTAGCCTAATAAGTAATAACCCATGTATTTCAATGTCACATCCTTTAGTGTTTTGTACCTGAAGAAGGTGTACCATTAAACACCACCAAGATCAATGTCCCATCCGTGAACGTGATAAGAAACAGAAGTTTCTAACGAGAGTCCTGTATGGTTAAAGAAATGTTTTCTATGTAGTCTTATCGGAATCGAAATGTAAACTTCGGACACGCTCAAAGTTCACATTTTTCATGACACCCATGTCTGAAAAGGGTTTAAGCTATCCTAAAACGAGGAACAAAGATGTGGGGTTTCGCGGGCTTGATCCAAAAGTATAGTATTGCAATTATCCCTTCATATCCTGCGAAGTTTTAGGTCAGAAATTGGAATCCTTAAGAGGTATAATACACTACTGTTGTGTATTCACCTCTGTTCATCTTCATGAAAAGGACACATTAAGCTTTAAAAACGACAATATACCAAGATGGAAATAGAACACTTATTGGAAGGCTGAATGTAGCTTTAATGGACTAGGATTGGAGGATTATACTTGATTGACTTTAAGACATGAAGACTTTATAGATCAAACGATTTAATTTTCTTTTGGTCTTCCAATTCATTTGACTCAATAACTTTGGGTCTCACAATTCATTTGACTTGATACATAAAAGCTGTGACGTACATAAAACTAGATGGATAACATTTATTGTAATTGCAAGAAAAGTCACAAGTAATCAGAATTTACAAAAATTTTGTAATTTAGCAAAGTTGGTATTCTTTAAAGTTGAAGCATTGTCCCTTCTAACTATAGAATAGGGAGAATTGAAGTGATCAATCATCATTTCACCACCAAACCATGACTCTAAAACCTTATAAAGCTCTAGCAGGACCATGACTTTGAGCACTTGGATTCAGGCATAGGACGTAAGAGTTCTTCAGCATTCCCCATGCTTAATCAGAGCACTGTTATTGTCGCTTCTTCTGCATTATACGAGGGTGTTATTACTGTTTCCTATCGGATGTTTCTTCTACATCATGAGAGGGTGTTGTTGTTGCTTCTTCTGCAGTATGCGAGGGTGTTGTTACTGTTTCTATGCAAGCGTAAATAGCTGACACTGGACTCCACTAGTGCCAGAAACTTCCAGGACTACATTAAGTTCCAAGTTCGCATCTTCTCCTCTGCCATCGATTCTGTCAACTCTTGGTTTCTTTTTGTTGGCTTAAGAGCCTCTGCAAACTGTAAGATTAGGCTTAAGTTGGTTTTCTACAAGTGAACATAATTAAAATTCTTATTTTCTCATACAATTCGAAAAGATTCAAATACATTGTTTTTGTAAAGAATTTCAATTTTTATTTAATGAATATAAACTTATTATAATTTCAATCCAAGTAAAATGGATCGTATGAGACCTTCCCAAGTTATTATCGGAGGAGTTTTCAATTGTCTGGCAATCATATACCCGTAGGGCATGTATTTACAAAAAGAAAATGGCAACTCCAGAGTTTTAACATATACCGAGCTATGTACACTAAATATTAAGCATCGTTTTCTGCTCAAAACTAGAGGACGAAGAACATTGATACACTTATAACCTCGTATCTTGTCATCTTTTATAACATAGCACATCCCGCATATGATCAGTAGTGAATTTCCCATCGTCGCGTCTCATACATAAAAAAGATCCGTCCCCTCTACACATACTAAGATATATACCTTTAGAGCAGTCAGCTCCTTCCCCTTAATATGCATCTCTGTCTGACCAACCGGTTCATTACAGTTAGAAGTAGCTTCAACAAACATCAGTTTTCAGTATAAACAACTTGTTCTGCCTGTACACCTCATCTTCCTGCCAATGGATTAGCCCAAGAGATACAGGGCAAGAGAATACGAACATTGTTGCCTTACGAAATTCCCAAAAGATGTCTCTTTGTTTCTTAGTCTCGAACTTTGTTTCTATGTACAGCACCCTTGGGCTTCAAATCTGTTTGAATTTTTATAAAGACTTGAGATGGATGCAAATGAAGCCAGTAGCAGATGCGTGCAGAAAGTATAGTAAATATAACATCATAATCTTGAACGGCGAATGCATTTGATGCCCTGAAATGGTAGGCGCCTACGGGAAGAACCACCAAATATGATATCCCAACCTTCAACATTCTTGGGGACACAAACATCAAAAAGCATCTGGCCAAGAACACTACTATGTGCGCTGATGCTTGGTACATAGACAGATCTTTCTTTCCTTTCATCTTGTGAAGGCTCTGACTCTCTAGCATGATTTTCTGCTGAACTTGGCACAAAAAAATGGTCACCTGGGCCAATTGCAACTCTTCTTAAGCTTTGGTTTGAGGTAACTGCTGCTTGCTGTAGGTCACAAACTAGTTCGGATATATTATGATGTCTGCCTCCAAGATGTTGGAGTCTGTGAGAATAAACTGAAGCTGCCTTTTCAAGCAAATTGTTCACAGCAGCCCTATACTGGATCGGATAGTGTTTGTAATGACCTAAATGCCATGGAGTAGACTAACCTAAGTTTTAACTTTCAAAGACAATAATCAAATTAAACACTGATGAGATGTTTTCCCGTGCCCACATATAACATGTCAAAGACCATTTCACACTATACATGGTGCTGGGATAGAAGAAATAATGAGCAAAGACAAACCTATGTGAGAAGAGCCCTTCCACTTGACAAGCTGAACGTCTGCACCAAGGGCCAGTAGACCTTGACCAAATTCACAAATGATTTCATAAGGTGCATGGTTGTCGGCCTCTGAGCACAGAACTAGATATGGAGCACCCAATTCCTGAAGATTAGAGAAGAAGGTGATGAGATCAAACCTAATGAAATGACAACTTTCAGAAATCTTCAGGAAATATGCAAACATACAACTGAGGAATATAGTGTCTGCCAATACTCAGCTCGTTGGTAATCAAACCTTCTCAGGTACAGACTATCTAGACCAGTAGCGATAACTTTTGCAACCCAAGACACAAAATTAGAGGGACCGTGCATTTTCTGAATTGCAGGGTGCAGAAAAATTCGGGCACCAAAATCATTCATAAAATCCACTGGGCAAGAATCATATACATGCCCAGATAAACAGTTCCGCACTAGTTGACATTCATCCTTCACAAATTAAAATAAGTTAAAAGAAAGATTTAGGAATGAAGACTTGCAAGTGAGTAAGAATAGAAAAAGATAAAAAGAAATATACCATGCGGGGATGAGCTTCACATGTTCCTTGTAGTATCTGCATCATGTACATTAAATTAGAATGAGTTCAACCTCAAATCCAAATCACAGATAACAGCACTCTGAACAAACACTGATTACTTTAATCCAAAAATATTACCTCAAGCACCTTATACATGCAAGCTTTAGAACCCCCAGAAAAAGCTACAAACACAACTGGACACGGTCTAACCCTTAGCTCCTGCACCAGAGAGCTAATTATAACACATTTCCTCACCAAATCAATCCAATGAATAGTCAAACTAAAAGGAGTTCCTTCTTTAAAAAAAATCTCAGTCGTTGCTTCTTCTTATTTTGATACTGAACTGATAGAAATTCAACTAAGATTGGACGTTTAAGGATACTGAGAGACATGCAGCAGAAAACTAATCATAACCTATGTAGCACGGACACGCAGTGGACACGCGGTGGACACGTGTCGGACACATGTTTGTACGTGTCGAAGTAAAAAAAATCATTTTTATCGACTCAGACACGGCTCGGACATAGCTAGGGGTAGCTCGGACAAGGTTAAAAACGGCTCGGACACGTCTTAATATGGCTCGTAATATTTTTATGAATTATTCAAAATTTTATTTTGTTGACATGGGTAGTCTTCCTTATTAAGAAAGATATTATAACTTCTCAAATTCTCATGATTTTCCAGCCATCCTTCCTCTTTTTTTTCTCACAAATCTTCTGTCGCACGACGCTCCTTGTTTTCCAGCCATCTTCTCCTTCACGTCTGCGTTGGTTCTTCATACAACGCTGTTAGGTACACTAAAATCTACGCTTTATGTACTCTGTCCTTCACGTCTGTGCTGAAATCCACACTTCTATGTGTGCCGTCCTTTGTGGAGATTTTTAATGGAAACACACGACTCTGGAAACCATGTACAGAGTCGCGTGTTTCCGCAGGTCTTCCAAAATGGGAGATTTTTAACTATTTTCGACATCTCATGTTTACAGTGCGGAGGTCTGGTAGGGGAATGACTGTGGTTTCTGAGATTTATTTTAGTTAGGACTGGTGGTGTTATTGCGATACCAGCATATGATAGGAGCTAGAGGGCATGTCCTGCTTGGATATTCCTTCAATATCCTTTCCAAGGCTCAAAATGATTAGGATATTGCTTGCAAAAGATAATCCGGAATTATAACTTTCACCCTTCTTCCTCTAATTGTTTTCATTAAAGCATTCAAAAGAAGTGTGTACCTCTACCTCCATAACCCTTTTTTAATTGAATTAGTTTTTT
>JANKYE010000224.1:34268226-34282733 GCA_032467995.1 Erythroxylum dillonii
CCCCACTACTTTGAAGTTTTAGTTAGATTAGGAATGCCCATCTCTTCTTATCGAATTCAAAGTTTGAAAATTTACATATTTAAATTAAAATAAAGTCATTTTAATAAGTTATATTAAAATAAAATTATTTTATATTTGTTCGAATTAAATCAAATTTATTCTAATATTTAAATTTAATTCAGAATCTAATTAATTATATTAATTTTGAGCCAAGATTGTACAACATTATAGTGAGGGTTGAGTTCTTGCCAAAAAGGATATGGGGTGGTGAAGAAGAAATGTAGGACCTTAAAGTGGTAGGGAGAGTGTGAGAGCATTGTTAATGATGTTCCCGTTGATGTTATGATTGCTATTAGTGATTTAATTGAACCAAAAAGTTACTTGACTCTATGCAATTTGATTCCATCAACAAAGAAAATGTGCCAATGCGTAGTCGCTTCAAAGAAATTGACATGCATTGAATGATATAATGAATAAGGGTGAAACATATTTATTCGGTTTCTATTTCAATTTACTTTTTATGTTAAAAATTAAATATTTTATTAATTAATTTGTCAGTTTTTATAAATTAGTAAGTTCTTATAAACTAAAATTAATTAATTAATTTTTATTTAACAATCTTTTTTAATTAAACTTCAAATTCTTATTAATTCGTATTTTAAATTCTTTAATTTTATTCAATCTTTGACCGATTTTATGATAATGTAATATCAATTAAATCTTTTAAACCTTAAATCATTTTAATACACACCATTATATAATTGACAATATTTATATAATTGTATTAACTTAATTTTAAGTATTAATTACCAAAAAGTCCAAATTTTCGTCAATTTTTTAATTATAACCTGATAAGTAACAATAAAATATTTAAACTTTTAATTTTTCAATTTTAGTTGAACTTCAAAAAGTAGCAATAAAATGCTCAAACTTTTAATTTTTTTCAATTATAGTTCCATTTTAGTGTTTCCGTTAAGTTTGTTGACACGACTTACTACATATTTCAGAAACCTTAACTATTATTAAATGCCAGCCAAAATTAACACAACAAATGAAGATTAATGAAACGATGCCATTCAATCATATAATTAAAACAATGTCACTGTTTAAAAATGACTTAAATTAAATTATGCAGCCCTGATGATCTTACGTTTTAATTTTAGTTTTTTCCTTCGTTTTCAGATTATTCTCTCGATGTCCTCATCCTTCAATTTTTAGATTACTCAGTCACAACGCCCTCACATTAAGGACGTAAGGAGAACGAACTAAAAATGAAAACTTATTGATATAATATGTTGTAATGTGAGAATAGTTTGAAACGTTATAATAACAACAAAAAAACAAAAGGACGAGGATATCGGGAGAATAATAGAAAACATCAGGCTATAATTGAAGAAAATTGAAAGCTTAAGTATTTTATTACTACTTTTTGAAGTTTGAGCTGGAATTGGAAAAAAAATTTGGGTATTTTATTGTTATTTTTAAAGTTCGGGTTATGACTGAAAATTTGACGAAAGTTTAAACTTTTTTTTAATTAACCCTAATTTTAATAACAAATTCTATAATTATTTGTATAAAAATTTTTAAAAGTGTATTTTTAAAATTATATTCTTTAATAATTTTAAAATATATATATATTTAAAAACCACGTTTTGTATGTTTTTGGCTTTTAATTAACTAATCGAGTCAACGGGAGTTAGAACCATCAAGAATTGGTAATTAAGTCAAAGAATTAACACATGCATTGTCGTCAATCCAATGAAAGCCGAACAACCATTTAAACGCAGTGTCGTTTTCCTGCTCCCAGCTCTCCTCTGCTTCAATGATTTTTTGTTCTAAACCATCTTCTGATCATTTTGCTCTTCACGTGAAAAACCCACAAAGCTTAAATTGCTCTGTCTTTTTACTTTTAATTTGATTTGAGAGTGTTAGTGAGTAGAGATATAGTTGGACTGTGAAATAGTAAAGAACGAAACTTTGCTAGCAAATGCTTTTTCTTTCACTTTCTCTTGCTTTTTGAGTTGTTCAAAACCATGGCTGATGATCTCTGCTTCTTTTCGAAGGTTTGTTTATGATAGTCATTGAACGAAATATCGTTATCTCCTTTTTACTGTTTACTATTTAGCAATTTATTTTCTTTTTTATTGATTTTTCTCATGTTATCTTAAGTCTTTGTGATGCTTTTTGATCTGGGTTTTTGTTTGATTAACGTGCTGTATTCCTAGATTTACGGGTTTGCTTTTGCTTATGCATACAAACAGGCAGCAGCAAACCCAGGTTGTCTTTTTTCTTGTGGTTCATTATTCGATACTGTTATTGCTGGGTTTTTGTTTGTTTCACTAAGGGTACTACTTGTATTATTAGATTGGCAGCTGAGGTACTTTGCAGGAACAATACAGATGAAATTTTAATGACTTGTCACTGAGGTTTAACAAATTTTTGACTTCTCGGTAATCCTTGAATAACAGGATAGCTTTATCTTTAAGGCTCCTAAGAAGTCCTCGCTGGTGTTGAGGATGCTTGTGTTGGGTTTTGTAGTGGTATGCAGTGTGTACATATACGAAGTCTGTCTTAAACAATTTGGCTTCAGCGGCAAGAGTGAATTTTTTGGTGTTGAAGTGGTAGAAAAGCCATGCATGAAACCTAATATTGAACTTTGGGAAATCCCTTACGTCCACTACCCAAAGCCCAAAACATATAGCAGGTATTTCCCCTATAGCATTGGCATTATGTCATGATTCTATGCAAGTCTTGATGAACCTTGTTTGGTGCATTATAGGGCTGAATGTGTGTGCAATCCTGTGCGGTATTTTGCCATTCTGTCAATGCAGAGGTCTGGGAGTGGATGGTTCGAGACATTATTAAACAACCATACTAACATAAGTTCAAATGGGGAGGTTTTCTCTGTTAAAGTTAGGAGGAGTAATGTTTCAATGATTATAGAGACTTTGGACAAACTTTACAATCTGGATTGGTTAAGTAGTGCTTCCAAGAATGAATGTACAGCTGCAGTTGGCTTAAAGTGGATGCTCAATCAGGTGAGAGTTTTACTCGTAGTGTGTTATTTCACATGTTATTTGTCAGTGGTTTTATTTGCTAAGCATGCTAGATGAGTAGTAGCATCATTACTTGACAATTTATTCTTCGTAAGATCTGTGTGAAAATGTTATTAGCCCCAGTTTCACATGACTTCTAGTTTAACATGACCTGCTAATGGTATAGAATGTCGTTGGTGTAACTGATTGCTACTTCTTACCTCACACAGTTTTTCTTGATGGGATCCCACTCTCTTTCATTTGATCTCATGATCAAACAATGAGAAGAAACAAGTTCTGATTCTTGTGGCCATAGTATTGCAGACATTCCTGTTTAATATTTTGTGTTTTGCAACAGAATAATCAACTTTTGGCCTTCTGACGAGGTATGCAGGAAGACTAGCTTGTATAGAGTGTTTTCTGGTATATTTGAATGATACTGTTATGGACCGGGGACTATGGTGGCGTTGAAGCTGTATGTTATTGTTCAAAGTTTATGCCATCCATCTCTTTTTCTGATGGTTGTTCTGGTGGATCTTTTATGTATCTAAGCATTGATGGATCAGGCAATGAGCCCCCATTGAATAGTTTAGTAAATAAATCTAATGCAGACTCTTTTTCTGGACAATGCTTTATGGTCCTTGATGGGTGAACCTGGGATGTGCTTTGCTTTGTTGAATGATGACATTTAGGAAGAGTGGCTTAATGAAACTATTGTGACTCATTTTTTTATCACATTTTGCTTGCCATCAAAGAGCTATTTGTATTGTAGTTAATTGTAAGCAGTTGGAAAAGTGAAATCTGCTACTGTCAAGTCTATATACCTTTCTCTGAACTGTATTTTTTGCTTATATTGCTTTAGGGTGTGATGCAATATCATGAAGACATAGTACAGTACTTTAAAACCAAGGGTGTTTCAGCTATTTTTCTCTTCCGGAGAAATCTTTTGCGCAGGATGATTTCAGTTCTAGCAAATTCTTATGATCGAGATGCTAAGCTATTAAATGGGACTCACAAGTCTCATGTACATTCACCTCATGAGGTTACTGTCTCTAAGATAGCCTGTCCACCTCCTTTCTTCGTCTTCTTATTAGACATATCTAATTCTACAAGTAATGGTTCAGGCAGAGATTCTGGCTAGATACAAACCTTCCATCAATGCAACATCACTGATATCAAGCCTGCGTCAAGTAGAAGACATGACGGCCAAAGCCTTAGAGTACTTCAAGAGCACTAGACACATGATTCTTTACTACGAGGATATAGTCAAGAATCACACTGTAAGGAAATTGTCGATATTTCTTATTTCTTTATTGTTTTGGTTCAGCTAATTCAATGTTCTTAGAAATGGAAAGATATTACAGATTTTCCTGCCTTTGGATTAGCAGGAGCTATTTGATGTTGAAGATTTTCTGAAGGTTCCTCAGAGAGATCTTTATAGTCGTCAAGTAAAGATACACAAAGGACCGTTATCTAGTCAGATTGAGAACTGGGAAGAAGTTGAAAAGGCCCTTAAAGGAACACACTATGAAAGTTTGCTGCACGGTGATTATAAAAAATGAACAGATGTTATAAATAGGATACTCTGTTGATTTTGACCACCTTCCAGTCACAGAAGCAGGCAGACTTCCACCTGATGAAATTTTGGCTACCACATTTTTAAAAAAAAATTTCTTGATTTTCCTCGCACTAATCAGCATTTGATTTATTCTTTTGGTGTTTTTTTGTACTCCTGTAGAGAAAAAAGGTATATTGTTACTAAGGAAAATAGAGAGAGAAGTTATATTGTATTAAGGAAAATAGAGAAGTACTTCACATTGCAGTCTCTAGTTATGTCCTCGAGGCTTGAACCTCAAACAGGCTCGAAAGAACCATATAATTCGAAATCAAGATTTCTATTTTTGTAAGCTATCTTTGTTGCCTTCAAATCAAGACAGGAACCATTATGAGGAAGCTGTTCTGCATTCATTTTGCTGTTGAAAGCTTTCTTAATTCTTTATATAGTATTCGATGATCAAATCAATCCTATTTCCCATAGACAGAGAACAACGCAGGAATTTCTTTAGAAGAACCTTGGAGAGTAATGACATTGTATGTGACCAATCAATCTTTTACTTGCAATGTGAAGTATCTTGCAACTTGGGGTCAAACACTATTATCATTCTCTCCAGTAAACTTCACAATTGCAAAATTAGTGGCATGCAAATGGGGCTCTAGCCTTTTGAAGATAACATAAAGAAATCTGGGAAAGGAAAATTTTGGCTTAATTGTGTCTCCACTTTCGGTTGGTGGGTCTTCAAAAGCATTATTCAGACAGATTCTTAAATCTAACGTAAACCCATGATCTTAAACCTAGCAAAGTTTCTGTATACAAAATTATAACATGCCCTTTTTCTTCCTTAGCTGTAAAATCTTGTCTAAATTAACTTACAGCAACAGAGGAAAAATGTTTTGTAAGAAAAAAAGTAGGACTTTGATAAGGCAATGCCCTTTTAGGCAAGTTGCATTAAAGAACATTCAAAATCAAACAGCTCAAGGTGGGGAACTCAGTCTCACCGACAAAGGGCATGTGTTGACTTCTCTCGTTGATTTCCTTTCCTGTTCAGGAGAGTAAACATTACAATCTTGATTATAATTTTTGGTAAAATTATACCCCTACATTTAATTCCCTCACGTGGGTGTGGGTCTCTTACGCATGGCTTTGTTCACTATTCACCTAACAATTTCTCTCCTTGTACGTTTGTCTATCAAAGTTTTACCTTTTCTTCATCCTACGGATCGGTTTCGTCATGTAGGTTTAAATCTTAAAGATGACAATGTACATAGTTGAAATGTATTATAATTTTGGTATATTTGCAATATTAAGAATAGGAGGAATCTGCTTCTTGCTTTATTTTCCGTTATTCACATATGAAGTTCTTCCTGTGTCAAGTTTTTCAAGGTTAGATGGGATAGAGGACACCCTGTATAATGCCCTCCCTTTCTACCTTGATGGGATAGAGGATACCCTGTATAATGCCCTCCCTTTCTCTCTCTCTTTCAAGGTCCTAAGTACTTGCAATTTAACTAGTTTGCAAATTAATATGACGCAGTCATTTTGATGGTGCCAATCACAACCTCAGTATGATCCTCCTTCAAACTCGATTGCCCATACTATAAATCAGAAAGCCATTTATATGAACGATGAGAATGTCATAATTATTTCATAATTACGAGAGAAGAGGTTCATATACAAAGAAAGATTCTACCTTTAACCTAAAACTTTAAGGTTTTAGGTTATGGATCCCTTTTCTATATAAATCTCTCCATTCTTTCTTTATCTCTGCTGTGGAATTTATTAGTCTTCTGAGACTCCCATACCACATTGGACATTGTTAATCCTCACTTTTTTAAGCCATCCAAGTGTCATTGTCTAAATTGAGCATCTTGCTCTATCAAACAGTAAGTCGGATTACAGACTCAATTTCTACCTGCTATGCGCGAGCACATTTTCCTCAGCAGTTGTTAATTGCATAGCTTGGGATGTTTCACCCTTGTCAGCAGTTGTTAATTGCATAGAGATGCTTTGAATCTATTTTTCTTGTTAAATGATATCCTGGATTTATGATGGTTCTGGTGAACAATCTGCAGGTTTCCTCTGTAAAGATTATACGCAATAAACAAACTGGTCAACCGGAAAGTTATGGATTTGTTGAGTTTTATTCTCATGCAACAGCTGAGAAAGTTTTGCAGAATTATAATGGTTCTTTGATGCCAAATACTGATCAATCATTCTGTCTCAACTGGGCAAGTTTTTCAGGAAACAGAAAAATAGATACTGATTCTGATTTATCCATTTTTGTAGGAGATTTGGCAGCAGATGTTACGGATGCTATGTCACAGGAGAGTTTTGCTACCAAATATCCATCTGTGAAGGGAGCAAAAGTTGTTACTGATTCAAATACTGGTTGTTCAAAAGGTTATGGTTTTGTTAGGTTTGGCCATGAGAATGAGAGGACTAGTGCCATGGAAGAAATGAATGGAGTTTATTGTTCAAGTAGGCTATGCGTATAGGTGTGGCAACCCCTAAAAAGTCATCTGCGTATCAGCAACAACATTATTCTTCACAAGGTATATCCTGAAGCTTATTGCTACTGCTGAATAATGGCATTTGGCTTTTGCTTCTATATAACTTTGTCTCACTGGGTACCTACTCCATCAACAACTTTTCTTGTATTGCCAACTAGTATGTCTTGGTTGATTATACGAGATTACAGTACTGTTACTGCATATTTTGCCTAAAAACAGATAATTCTTATTGGATTTTAGAACCAGAAATTAACCAAAATGTAATAGAATAGAAAAGAGATAATGCAAGAGGCAATTTATTGATGGATTTTTGAGTTGCGCAACCATACCACTTTGTTGGACTGCTGCTGGTTGACTTATCGTTAAAATTGTTTGTGTATTTACGCAAACCATTTAATCAACCAGTTTTTTTTTTTCAACCCATACTGTCCTGCAAAACAATAAAAACCTTGCCACTAAGTGGCATCCAACAACCACAAAATATTGGAATAAAATTCAAAAAGAAAAATGTTGAAAAACAAGAACTTGACAGAATTATGAACAACTAAAAATTAAATTGCAAAGAACAAAATGAAAGCAAACCTTAGGTTGCCTCCCAAGAAGCACGTTTGTTTAACATTGTTAGCCCGACACGGACCCCATTCAATTATATGAAGGTTCAATGATATTAATTTATAAGATTGTAGGCCAATGTGAGAAGTAAAGGAAGAAGAAGGACCAATATGCAATTTTTCTAAAGTTAACAAATGTTGGATTAAGGCATATGTGACCAATAATAATAACGCATGTGTGTCCAATAGGAATTAAGCATATGTGTGGGTCTTGAAAGTTTTGGAATGGATATATGGAGATGGGAGATGCATGACATTTTAGGGGTTCCAAGTTCAAACTTTTCTCCTCTCCATTTACCTTCTTCATCCCATCATTTTTCATGTAAGAAATCAAGCCAATCTTAGGTGAAAATCAAGGTAAAAGTTAGGGATTTCCTCTTTACCTTTATCTCTTCTTAATTTTATTATGAAGGAATGAAATTATAAGGATATAGGTGAGATTGAAAGGTATATTTTTGGTGTTTCTAGTTGTTGAGTCAAGCAAAGCCAAAGAGGAAGGGAAGGAAAGGCAATAAAAGACTTACTTTGTCAATTTTCATGTTTGAGACTTCAGTTAGTTGATTTCTGTATTTGTGTATGATTTAATGGATATAAAAATTCATTTAGATGTGTAATTGTTTATGAGATGTTACTTTGGTATTATTTTAGTGTTACTTGGCATGAACTTGGTTGTATATGACAAGAGTATATCATGTAGTGAAATTCAATCTAAAGTTTGTTTGACTCAGTCACATTGTTTGAGTTATAACTCTGCCTACAGACCTCCAAATTTTGTGATTTTAATTGAATATGAAACCTAAGACATAGAGCTAAATATTTCTAGAAGGGACTTTGACCTAATTCTAGCTCTATGACCTTTAAATTTGAGATAAACAAGGGTGACCTGATGTTGCCCCTATTTTAGAGCAGCTTGTAATATTTTGCCTATATCTCATGATTCAAAAGTTTAAATGGCCTGATTGTTAGTTCTATAGAAACTATAAAACATAGAGGAAAATATGTCTAAAAGACCTCGAAACCCAGTTCTAACTTTTTCTATATGCATATTAAGGAACAATTAGTGGTATGAATGGAGAGCGTGTCTGTCACAATTGTGACATTGTTTTTATTTCTGATTTTTATCGAATCTTATCTGAACCTTTTTTAATGTGCATAAAACCTTTCAAACACCTACAAATAAATGAAATAGGACTTAAAATGTGTGTGAATTGGGTGATTAAATATTGAAACTTAATATTGAACATAATGCACACTAAAGAAAGCTTACATGTACATAAATGATTGGTATGGATATGTATTGCTCATATGTGTAAAATGTGATTATACAAGTGTGATTTTGACACCCTTATAATGTTGGTAAGTTATGACTGGCACGTATGAACATAGATACAGATTTTATCACTTGAAATGTATATCATTTGACTTGTCAATATATGAATTGTGAAATTGGAAAATGGTTAAAGGAAATGCTACAATGCCTACTTTATTGTCTTGGTTGTGGATAAATAGGTATGCCTATAGGGTTACATTGCAGCTGCTACAGTTTGACACCACCGATGTCTACAGTTCGATACCTTTAGGTATCTACAGTTTGATATCTTCAAATATCTACAGCCCTTGGTATCCACACCCATAAAAAAATGTGCAGGCCTAACACAGAAAGAAAAATAAAGAGATGTAAGTAATAAATATAGTATGACAACAAAAATAATCGGTACATGAATGAGCACTTGCATTTGTATTGATAATTTGTATCATTGAGCGTGGAATATTAATGTTTGATTTTTTAAGATGAATTTATGGTATATGAAAAAAAAATATTGAAGCATGTTTGCATTATTTATTTGATTAAGTATGCTATCATAATTTATATTTGTGTGATGTTCATAAATGTATGTGCTTGGAGGATGACTGCTATGAGTAGTCATCCAAATTAAGTATTTTCTCACTAAACTTTCAAGCTCAGCACGAGTGTTAATTCGTATAATTCTAAGTTATAAGAGTGAGGTACACGAAACATCTGCAAAGACCAAGGCCAACAGATAGAAGAAAAATACTTATGAAAGGTGTTTTAGTTAAAGATGATTGTACATGTAATGATTAAAGGAAATTGTATGTTTTCTTTTGAATTACCATGTAAATGTAAAAATGTTTTACTACTGTTAAATGATAATGTTAAAAATTTGGGAGTTTTGTAACGTGTATATATATAGCATTGAACCAAAATACATGTCATGAATATATGTACAAGAAATTGGTTGTCTTATGTGTGGATAGTTGTAGGTAACTTACAGGGGGTGTTACAAATTGGTTCTGAAATTTTTGCCTCCTATACATCTTAAATTTGAACTTCTTTAAGCATGTTCTGTTTTGCCTATAGCAGTTTCCTTTTGATTTCTCAAATTTACTTGGACTTTTAGAACTTACTCTGTTGTCTTTGGTGATTTTTCATTCATACACATTCTATGGGACTCTAAGAAGTCTTGTAAATCGTTGAGTGTCATGGATTCCAAACCTTTAGACTTTTCAATGGCTGTGATAATATAATTAAATAGACTTGTCAACGTGCACATGATCATTTTCATGATATCTTTTTTTGTAATTTCATGTCCATTATTTTTCATCTCATTATTCAATTTTTCCATTCGTGCAATGGAGAAACTGTTTCTCTTTAAAACTCCTGTAATGGAGACACGGGCAAAAGACATTTCAGAAACTGTTCTAAGAAAGCGAAAGGACAGATTATAAGCAGACCCTGAAAACATTTCATCCTACCCATTGTGAGCAGAACACAGCTTAGACTAGCACCGTAGGTGCCTCGTAGCTGCTGTTAATCTTGTCTTTTGTGGAATGCAAATCCCTCCATGATTGGAAATGAAATTTCTTTATTGAAAAGGACTGTCTGCCCATACCTTACTTGCCTGAACCTAAAAGTGGAAATAGATGCCTACAAGTATAGTGATGTCCATTCAGGCCAAGTTGGCTTCCACAAATAGATCCAATTGCATAATTCACTGCCTACTTAGTTTGCAGAGGTAACCCAAAACGTACAAAAGGTTCTTACTTAAGAACCTAACCAAATGTATGCCAACTTTTGCCTCTTTACGGAAAACAAAAAGAAATATTCATTAGGAAAGAGTCTATCTATTAATTAAGGATAAGATTGTGAGTGTTGAATCTAGATGTGTGAGCATTATTCAAGCCGACCTAATTATCTGGCTCGGCCCGAATTAATTAGGGTAAAAAAATTTTAAAGTTTGAGTAATTCAAGCTGGTCAGGGTGTTACTTGAATTATTTTCAGGCCAGGATCGATAAGGGAAAAAAAATTCGGACCGGGCCGATTACTCGAATTAGGTTTAAAAAATTTGTGAAATAGGGTAATTCGGGTAAATCGGACCGGGATAATTCGGGTAAATCGGCCCAGATAAATAGGTAATTCGGATAAATCGGGTCGGATAAGTTCGGGTAATTGAAAGTTCAGGTTGGGGCCGGATAAGAGAAAAAAAATTCGGATAATTCGGGCCGGGCTCGAACAGTAAAAATCCAGCTCGAATTACCCGAATACTCACCCCTAATTAAACCTCTTCAAATTCTATATTTAGCGAGATTTTTATTAGGTCGTCGTTGTCGTTGTATCGTAAAAAGAACCGGTCAATTAACTATAAAATTTTCTCTTTATTAATACAAATAAAACAATGTCTTTATTTGTTTTCTTTTTTGGCATAAAGGGTCACCATTTTTCTTCTTATTTTCCATTTCTTTTTTTCCAAAAGAAGGTTCTACTGTGATTGGATTTTGACACACAATTTGTCTCATGTACAACATCATCGCCCACTATTCTAAGCAAGGAAGAGTCCTCTGCGTTTATCTCTATCAGCAAATTTTGACTTCTCTTTTTTTTTTTTTTGGTTGGAACTACTTGCCTTGAACTTTCTGAATCCAAAATGATCCTTGCTTTTATAGGTGTAGGATGCAAATTATGACTTCTTCATCTTCTTGCGAAGACTATAACGCATAAAGAAAACAAAAGAAATACGAGAAATTGATTTAATTAATCGGAATTTAGCATAACAATGGTGGATTAGTTATGAAAAAGCACATCATTAAATTAAAGTAATCCCTTAACTTAGAGCAATGTATTGCACGTTTCAAAACAAGTTTTAGCCATCAAGTTTGATGTTTTCTAGATTAATTCTGAATTTTTCTATCACATGCCCTTTTGCTATAAACAAAGATCAATCCATAAAATAACTAATTAAATCAATATCATATAGTTGACATTTGTAATTTTTTAACTTTCCTTGAATAGACTGGTACTAATTAACTATGGAACAGTGAGAACAATAGTCTAATCATTCACTAGTTAGTTGTCCTTTCCTTTTCTCTTTATAAATTCCTTACATGCATATATACTTAGCTGCCATGCTTTGGTATCTTGCAAAGCTATACATTTAAAAGTAAAGGGAAAAACGTAATGGACAAATAGGTGATTAAAGGGTTTATGGCTTTGTGAAGAGTAAGAAAGATTAAGAGAAATGTTTAGCTTTACTTTCCAATCTCTTGCAAGAGTCCTTATCATGCCAATATGCTTTTGTCATCCTTCAATATATATTTGAGAAAAAGGACAAAGTTTATATGATTTTGGAAAGTACAATAATTGGAGCAATAGCCTTCTTTTCATAAATATGTCCTTGTTTCTTTGTCAGGAATAGGATGTTTTGTGCATCAGTTACATATACTCAATTTAGTATATAAGCACTAATTTTCACCAATTTCAATGATAAAAAAATGCAAGATTTTATCACATTTAAAGAGGATCAGATCACTTGTTTTCATTATTCTGTACCTACTTTATTTTATAAAAATTCACCCATTTAATAAATGAGACCTATGAAAATTGAACGGTTGGAATTACTTGAAACCAGAGGACACACGGTAATTGAGATCAGAAGATTTGTTCTCATTTAAAGGTGTTTGAAGTCATTCTTGATGCATTATTTACTTTTAATTATTCGATCTTTTTAATTCATAAAAATCCTCATCTTTCCATTATAGATAATCCTCAATTGTTTTTAAAAAATAATGTTTTTTAAAAAATAATGTTTTTAAAATCAGACCAGAAGTTAAACTGATAAGATAAAAGGTTGAAGGTCTAAAAGGTTCAACTGGTATTAAACCGTCATCAAACTAGCTATAGATTAAATAAAGTTAAAAATTTTGAGATATGATTGAAAAAGACTGTCTTTATTTATCAAAAAAATCAAAATTTAATTAAAAAAGAAATTAGTAAATAAAAAATAATTAATTTATAATAACTTATTAGTTTCTAAAAATTGATTGATTATTTAATTTATTGATTAATTTTTAATAACAAGATTTATTAAAATAAATCGAACTAAAAAGTTAAAAATTGAACTGAAAATTTAGACGATTTAAAGTTTTTATAGTTAAATCAGCCAAATCAATCGAGTTTTGAAATAGTTACTTAAATAAACTTGGAAGATTAGACACTAATTACTGATTTCTTGGGTATTCCATTTTAGAAGAAATCTGAAACAAATTGCGTTTGCATTATTTTTAATATCTTTCTACTCAACAATAAACGTTGAACAATGTGCAAAAACAGGCATGAGAAGAACCTAATTAAGATTACTTAGCTTTGTTTAATTACCAACTAACAATTTCCTTATAAAGGAGGGCTATGCTACCATTTGACCACTTACCAAACCTCTAATTTCAAAAGATATATCGTACAGCCTGCACGGGTAGTTCAGTTGACAATCTAGCAGGATAATTTGGGACAAAAACCAAGGTTTGATTCCCGATAATAGGAAAGCATGGGCCGCTCTGCTAGGTAGTCGACCGAGATCAGACTGTGGTTTAACCCCTCACAATCTGGTCCGGCTCAAGTGTGGGGGCAACTGGGGTAGCTGATTCCACCTTTTAAGACAAAAGATATATGTACAACCATTGTTCCTATTAAATCCCAAATTTAAAGGAGGAAAACGACACAAATTCTTGTAGTTAAACACTTGAATAAATGCTGAGAAGACCCATCTTCGATATTACAAACAATGTTTTAAAAATTAGACCGAAAGTTAAATAATAAGATAAGATATTTAAAGTTTTAAAAATTCAACCGATATTAAGCCGTTATAAAATTGGCTAAAGATTCAATAAAATTAAACAATTTAAAATATGATAAAACATTGTCATTATTTATTAAATAATTTAAATTTTAATTAAAAATAAGTTCAAAATAGATTAAACCAAAAGATTGAACAATTCAAAATTTATACGATTGAACCAGCTAAATTAATTCAGTTTTTTAATGGTTGATTACAACAAAGAACACAGGAACCATAAGATTAAAGAAAATTAGCACTTAATTATCCCATCAAGTAAGAAGATAATGTTTATAATTATTCAAAGTCAGGTGACTGGAATCAAAGTCCATTAAATCCTGATTTATTATGACAAAATCTCGAAACTCCACGAATAAAACGCCGTAATAATTTATTAGTCTCACAATAAGTAAAAGTTAAACATGTGCATCTTCGTAATATTAACTAAAGGGCGTTTGTTTCCATTTTTTTCTTCCGTTTTTTGTTGCTGTTTTCGTAAAAAGAAATATAGATAAGTAAAACGTGATTGATTTACTCCATTGTAAATTTTTGTTTTTAAAAATAAAAAAAAACCACAACAGTTTTACAGAAACCAAAAAATATTGTTTCTCTGAATTTTAACAACATGTTTTCTTCAACAGAAAAACAACATATCCCTATTATCTAT
>JANKYE010000224.1:34307238-34319676 GCA_032467995.1 Erythroxylum dillonii
TAATTATATTTAAATTATTTAATTTTATTTATTATCTATTTAATTTTTTAAATATCTTTTTTTTTTACCGATTTAATTCTAATTTTAAAATATTATTTCCTTACTATAACTAATTAGTTAGTTGTACTAAAATCGCATGGTTCGCTTTCACCGGAGCTCGCAAGACCACCGTGAAAGAAGGATGCATCCCCATTGCCCTTCGAAGCCCTAATTCTCGAAATTTCACTTCCTGGAAAACCCTAAAATCCCCGAATTGAACCTCAACAATGGACGAATCCTTCTTGTTGATGCTCTCCAACCTCATACACCTCCAGAATTCCATGGACCCCGCCACCTCCCTTCTCTCCTCCTCCTCCACATCCGCCGCCTCCCCTTCCCTCTCCTCGCAGTCGCCGGCCTCCCTCCTTTCCGCCACCTCCTCTGCAGCACCTCTCCTTTTCTTCACTCTTGCTTCTCTCCTGTCCTTCCTCGCCTCATCCAAGTTGCACTCCAAGCAGCGAGCCGCTGCCGACGGCGGCGGAAACTCTAACAACAACACCAACCGCGTCCCGCCGGAGAAGACGTCGGAGACCTCTGCGTACTCTGTGGCCGCTTTCCGAGCCCTCTCCACCGAGCACATATGGTCACTGGAGGCTCCTCTGAGGGACGCGCAGTGGAGGTCCTTGTACGGCTTGTCGTATCCCGTGTTCACGACTGTGGTTGATAAGCTTAAGCCTCACATAGCTGCGTCTAACCTCTCTTTGCCGTCTGACTATGCGGTGGCGATGGTCTTGTCGAGGCTTGCTCATGGGTATTCTGCCAAAACGATGTCGGCTAAGTACGCTCTTGAGCCTTACTTGATTTCTAAGATCACTAATATGGTTACTCGCTTGTTGGCCACTAAGCTTTATTCGGAATTTATTAAGATTCCTGTTAGTAGGCGTAGGTTGATTGAGGCTACTCAAGCTTTCGAGGAGTTGACTTCTTTGCCTAACATGTGTGGGGCTATTGATGGCAGTGCTGTGAAGTTGCATAGTGTTAGGAGTGATCATGGTGGTGGAAACTTGCATCGGTGTAGATATGGGTATGATTCAATTTTGTTGCAGGTTGTAGCTGATCACAAGAAGGTTTTTTGGGACGTTTGTGTTAAGGCTCCTGGGAGTAGTGATGATGCTACGCATTTGAGGGATAGTTTGTTGTATCATAGGCTTATTTCGGGGGATGTTGTGTGGGATAAGGTTGTCAATGTTAGGGGTCAGCATGTGAGGCCGTTTATAGTTGGAGATTGGTGTTATCCTTTGTTGTCATTTCTGATGACACCCTTTTCACCAAATGGGACAGGAACACCAGCGCAGAACCTGTTTGACGGGATGTTGATGAAGGGGAGATCTGTTGTTGTGGAGGCTATTGGGTTGTTGAAGGCGAGGTGGAAGATTTTGCAGGATCTAAATGTGGGTCTTAATCATGCTCCCCAGACAATTGTAGCTTGTTGTGTGTTGCATAATTTGTGCCAGATTGCTAGGGAACCAGAGCCTGATATCTGGAAGGAGCCAGATGAGAGTGGAGCCCCAGCAAGAGTTCTCGAGAATGAGAAATCACTTCATTTTTTCGGGGATAGTTTAAGACAGGCACTTGCTGATGATTTGCATCAAAGGCTTTCTTCAAGGTAGATGCATTCTGCAATATTAAAACTTCATGGCAGCTCTAACTTGTTTAGGTTATTTGTGGGTTTACTTCTGCATTGTTATTCAACTACTACATCGATAATATTGGATTCAGAAATTGTAAACTTCACGTGTAGCGTATCTTCTTTATTGAATGGGGCAAGCTAACTCGAAAATGGAATCCTGCTATTAGGGAATGGCCATACCTAGCTGTTGTCAGTTTGTAGTTGGTACTGTGTTAGATGTCTTGATAGCTTGTGTATTCTTCTTTCCTTAAGTCAGAGCAAAGTTATTGGTGGATGTAAGCTATGTAGACGCAGACTTCTATCACTTTGAAGGAAACCTATGGATCTGTTAAACATTTTTTAAGAGTTCATGCATTAACTTATTTTTGTATATAATAGAAAGTAACTTTGTTTTATTTATAACTGAACTTATATTAATGGAAAATGCTTAGAGTAAGATTCTTTTACAGATTTCACACCAAATACTGGTGTCTAGTAAGGTTTCATGTCACATTGATCACGCCCTGAACTATGAATTTTAGTTTATTTAACCTAGCTGCATAATTAACATCTATACGCTTATTGCATCAGTTTACGCATTCCTTTTTCATTCCCTTGCCTTATCTTTATTTCTCTTTGGAAGAGAGCTCCATTGCTGCGCAACCTTTATTGCGGCAAATAACTTACAATTACTGTAAATAGCACAGTTTTCCAACTTGCAGCTTGATTTAGGTAGTTGACAAGCCGATGTGAATGTTGTGTCTGGACTAAGTGCCGAAGGATAATACTTATAAAGGATCTATTAGGCCCTAATTTTTTGAGTAAACGAACTCAACACATATTCTGATCGCAATGATGAGTACTGAATATGGAAAAGCAAGCCTCGTTTGACACCAATTGGCATCACAGATCAGTCGTAGCTCTAATTTCTAAGGCAGTATTAAAATTACATGCCAACGAAGGCCACTGTTTACAATCTCTCTTGAAGCCCGCAATCGGTATAAGCAACTTTTAACTATTGCATCTGGGTTTGAGAAAGTCACGTTAATCAGAAAATGTAAAGCCCAAGTTCCAATATCCATAGTCCAGCTAGAAAATGGCGATCGCCGTTTAGTGCATAAGGTGCCAATTTCTTAATCATGGATCTTACTGAAAGGTACACACAGGTCAAGCCATTCTGAAAAGGTTCGATTCAGTTGATCCATCAATTGATGAATCCAGCGCTAGATTAATCAAGTGGCCATCTCCAGCTTCATTGCAAAGAACATAACTAGCCACACTTCTCGAGAATAAGAAACGAAAAGCACCATAAAATGTAGCAACAATCGTTGATCATCATATCAATGCCTGCCTGCTACTGCTACAAGTCTCAAAACTAATCCTTCTTCTGATGTTTAACCCAGACAAACATTAGGATCCTCTTCCTCCGAGTCAAATTCAACCTGCATACAATTATAAGCGGTTTTAGTTACAAACGGATACACTCATCTAAGTTGCTTAAGTTTTCAATTGACAGCAAAAACCTAGATGTAGAAGCAGTAGCTAAAGAATGACAGAGAAAATGTCCAAAGTGGATAAGAGTAATCATTCTGAAAAGCAGATCACATTTTCATCCTTAAACCATCTTCCATGGCAATCTCGCTTCCAGCCTGCTTCAATAAATTTGAGTTCTCTCTCTCTACGTGCCCGGAAATCCAATTCTTCGGGTGTATGCGACACACTTGATGCCTGAGTTGCAGGATATGAACTAATTACTCTAGGAATAATTGTTGCATTCTTGACATGCACCTGACTTGATTTAGCATCAAACTTCTGGCTCTCAGAACTCTCCTGGGGAAGTTTCTTACATAGAGCCTCGGAAGCAGCCTTTCGTCTATGGTCAATTAGTGGTTTGCTTGGTAACTGAACTCTTTTGCTGGAATTACCAGAATTGTTAGAGCCACCAGAAGAGTCTGATAAGGCTAATCTCTTACTTATCTCATTTTGCCTACTCAACTCTCTTTCCTTCAGCCTGGATTCTGCAGCTAAGTGACGTGATCCTTTCCTGTGCATCTGCAAAGACAGCATTTCAACAAACATTCAAACAATTTAGGAGAAGGCGGCTTTGCATCTGAGAACAAAGATACTAATTGGCTCTCAGAACAGCAAATTTAAATAGCCCAATAACAAGAATCCATATAATTGTCAAAACTTAATACATTATGTGATGAAAACAGATATAATTGACCACAAAAGTTCAAGGGAAAACACTAAGAAAGAAGCTATCTTTCAAATGCAGCTTAAAAGTATTAAACCAGCTAATATCTTAGCCTGAAGAACTCACGCAATGCCTTAATAGTATCTAGAATACAAAACTATAGTCTTGCAGAAAGAAGATTACAAGGAATTAAAAGGGAAGACAATAGAGGACGACAAGCTTACATTGAGCGTGATAAGAGAATCAAGAACAGGATTGTGAGGGCAGACAAGACATGTGAATTTTCCATTGGAGAGTTTCTTGTAAGAAAACCCATCATCGATCGCTTCGATCAATACTTCTTCCACTCTTCTTTTCCTGTATTGTGCTTCTCTTGCCCAACTGTCTCCTCCAAACACACTCATCTTCACATTTTCTTCCTTCTCGTTGTCCCCAGGTTTTACCTATTCTTTTCACCTAAAAAAGCTCCAAGACGACCCACAAGAGTAGATCTCTGGGCCTAAAAGTTCAGTCTTTAATGCTGTATAGTTGAAAGGCAACTTTTCACAAAACTAGCCCACTGGGCCATAAAGTGCAAATCTTTGCTACCTTCTTGTGAACATTTTTACGAAAGCAACGAACTTTGCTCATTTTCTACACAATCTTTCGTCTGTTAACATGGCGGAGAGACAAGGGCTGGATCAGCAGCCACAGCAGCAGCAATTAGACCCACCACAGCTGCTGTCACCGTCGCAAGAACAACAACTGTCGGCAAAGGAAGACATGTTCGGGTGTGTGATGGCATTGGAGGCCTCTTTGCTTCCATGTTTGCCTGCCCGAGAGCTCCAAGCCATTGATCGCTCTCCACACCCTTCACACCAGAGTTAGTTTGCTGCTCATTTCTTGTTATCGTATTATTAACATTAAAAAAACCATATTGGTTTATGATTTTTAGTAGATGTTTGTTTTATTTCGTTAAGGGAAGAAAAAAGAATGAAGGGAATAAATCTGATAACTTTGTTTGATATTTTCATTTATTCAATAACGATAGAATTGTTCAAATTATGCATTATTCACTTAATTAACTCCCAACATCTTTAATCTTGTGCTTCATATCATGGAGAAGGAGGAGGAAGAAAGAGTTAGTTTGTTTCTAATACAAGTATATAAAGAGTTGAATATCAAACAAATTTCTAGTAGTTTTATTAGTAAATTGATCTCTTATAATTAAGAATAAGAAAATAATTCCTCATAATTCTCTGTCATGTTAATTAGGCCAATCTATGCAATAATTTTAACTTCGATATTAAATAAGAAACACCAACTTAGCCTAAAATATGCGGGCGTGGAATACTAGGATTGCAGGTTTGGCCTCATTATTCTGTTTTTCCATTTCTTATTCAAGTGTATTTTAAGTTGAATAAAGTGTTTATTGAACTCTTTCTGCATATTTGCTTATGATGCTTGAAGGAACCAACTTGGACAATATAGAAAAACCAACAAAACTAAACTCTGGATAACTGGATGGATTGATGTGATGTACTTGGGCTCTGCCAGAAGAAGTGATTCATTTGGATGGATTAGTTTCTGTTTGTGGATGTAGAGCATATATAATACGAGGCTGTAGGAGAGCATTGCGAGTCATCGTAGAAATTTCTATATGTTAGGATTATGATTACGAAAATAGTTTTATGTATATGAAACTGTATACTTTTCATTCATCATTATTAAGTGCAAGTTAGTTGGACATAATTGTCATTGGATTGCACTGTTAGCTGATTTCTGACATTTGAGTTATTGATGTTCATAAGCACATTTGATTAATTTTGGACTTGCACCTTTAGAAAAGGTTATTCTTCAGGATTTTTCTTGAGATATTAATTTGTAAAGTTTTCTGAGATTTATTACTGTTTGTAATAGATTGAACTAAGAAGATGATGGCAATATGATCTCAAGATATTTTTAGATAGTTTAATATTTTTTTCAAGATGTGTTCGGGTTTTCTTTTTAGTCCACTCCGTGATAGTCCTTGTAACCTACCCTTTTGGTAGGTACTGGTTGCTAGTTTTGCTGGTGTTCTGGTGAATTATCTTTGTAGAATTGCAGTGCTTCAGTATTAAGATGTGATCATAGGCAATTTTCGTGTTACTTATCAATCATTGTTTTCCCATGGTTTACCTGTCTCTCGTCCGAAAGCATGCCACTATAAAAATGGTCGGTTCTAAACCTTAAGAAAACATGATGTTTGTAGAACAGACATTTATGGGGATCTCGGTGAAAATATGAGTACATGAAGAAATAGATACTTCATAATGCTTCGGTAAGTGAAACATCTTAGCTGTGCACCTAATACTGTAACATCTGGTATGTCCTTCAGAGTTGTACGTTTGGACATTAAGATGTTTCTTTTCAATAATGTTTGGTCATTTTCATTGTTGAAGATTTGGCTAATGGAAAAACCATGTTATTACCTCAGTTATACTGGTCTATGTGATTATGTAATTCCTGATCTTAACTCTTTGTCTTACTAACAAAACAGTCGGTGAAACAAAATCTATCTCAACGTTATGGGCATACATACTGAAATGATCTACAATTTGTAATTGTTCCAGTTGATGTTGAAAGGCATGCTAGGGACTTCATGGAAGCTGCCAAGAAGCTTCAACTCTATTTTATTGGTCTACAGCGCCACGGGCGACCAACTGCGGTTGAAACTCTAAAAGAGGTTAACAAATCTAGCTGAAAGAGATTACACAGTGCTACTTTCTTTTCTGTTTCTGTCATTTGACCTAATAAAGCATTGTTGGTTGCATTTTTACAGGAGATCGCTGTTATGGAAGAAGAATTGGAAAAAATGGATGAGATAGTCAAGAAACAAGAGAGATCGATCCAAGGTTGGACAAAGGAGTTGACGGATCAACTGGACAAGCAGAAAACAGAATTGCAGAGGGTTTAGTGAGCAAGTAATAACCCTGTATTGACCATAAGTGTGTAGTAGTGAATCATGCAGAAGATATACCAAGTTTAGATTGTCTTTTGTTACATGTCAAGCAAGCTCGTGATGTATGTATGGATATTTCCTTGGTTGGTATGAAAAGAAAACTTGAAGCAACTTTGTATTAATTAGATGTAGTTTACCTACAATTAAAGCTTGATCAAAGAACATAAATCTCTAAACAAAGGTTCTAAGAACATTGTATATAGCCATCATGGAGTAGCATTACAGTATGGGAAGGCAAAAGCTTGACAATGACAGTAATCTTTCTGCAGAACATCAAAGACCAACTGACTTATGTATTTGTAGACTATTTTTCTTTCTTAAGAATTCAAAACCAGTGTGTATCAAAAGAAAAAAAGAAAAAAAAGCAAAATAGACGCCTTAATCAATAGAAGAAAAAAAAAGACACCAAGAGATATTATTGGAATTGGCCAGTCAAGCATGGGCAGAAAGGTCAATTTTGGTCTGTCCCCGTTTAGTAGTGCCAACGACGAAACATTGGCATAACAAAGAACTTCATTGTGCCATTGTTACAATGGAATCCATTGCTTGCTCCACAAGCGAAGTAGTAGGGCTGGAACCTTTTGAGCACGAACTCAAACCCATCTCCAGACCCTTGTGCGGTGTTAGCAATCATCTTGGCTCTCCTCAGGTCGCATCTCATTAAGCTCCACATATTTGGCAGCAAGTAAACGCTATGAGGATGTGTGTTGTTCTCACTTGGTGGATCATACTTGAACACTGCAAAATGAACATCATCTCATCAGCTATTGTATCTCATGAAGATGAAACAAACAATTCACAAGACAAGGATCATGTCATATAAACAAAAACTTCCTTCAAAACAACAGCATACTGTCTACATGCCTCACCTAGAGTATCGTTTACATAAAAAGGACCGTTGTTGAAGGACCAGTCAATGTAGTTAAAGCCAAACTGCCAGTTGTTAGCCCCACCAACGACGATCTTCCTTGGAGGATTATAGCCATGTCTGTTGCCCCAGTCACTGTAGTTAGATCCATACTGCCACTGCGGGTTAGCCATGCTAGTGGTCATCAAGGAAGCACCAAGTAGCAGAACCATAACTTTTGCACATGTTAAGCCCATCTTTCCCGTTAAGAAAAGCTTTCACAAGACCTAGAAGTTAGGAAGTGAGATGATGAAACTTGTGTATTGACAGGAAAGTTTAGATGGTTGATAATGAAATGGTCGAGTTGTTATGTATATATAGGAGAGGAAGTTACGGAAAAGAACAGTGCAATGTATAGCCGAATAGGTCTTTTTCACGACTTGGATTGGTGTGCAACGAAAAATGGAAGCCCTCCACTTCTCACAGCCGTCTCTTGTAGTCCATGTTTACTTACGTTGAATGTGTGCATTTATTATATAAAAATGAGTTAAAACCAATTGACCATTTCACCTATAAGAATCGTGACTCTTTGCAGGAAAGATTGAGTTAAGAATACCGGATGAATTAACTTGAATATTCATTGAATGTTAGCTGTTGGTGAAACATGGCTAAAAATTTCTGCTTTCGTGCAGCAGAAGAAAAAGCTCCTGTAATCAGTTTCTGTACAAGGTTTATAACACACTACGTACTAGCAACATGTAGAACATGTAAACCCAACAGCAAATACATATTAGATGTTAACTAAACTCGTATGCGAAGAGTCTCAACGATAATCCAAGTCTGGTTCTTAAGGAGTTAAAACTGTTCCGCAACCGGTTAGACCATTTTCTCTGCTCCGCAGAATATTCTGAATTTGGATGTGAAAAGGGAAATGAATGTCAAAAAGTTACGGTGTAGAAGAAAACTCTCTACCTTACTAGGTCGTCCACTATCTGTTGTTAGATAACAAAGCACAACCTTAAGTTGGATATTTCATAGCTACTTCCTGTGCTGTGTAGGAATCAAATCTATATTAATTCTTTTGATGAACATTATCAAATCATAGATACCTTCCATATTCACCTGACTTGGATGCATTAATCATTATAGTTTTATATACTTATTTTCAACGTTTTGTTGGAATTTGAAGGTATGCTAAAAACCACTGTTTAAAGCAGGCGATATGGGTTGGTGGAAATCCTGGAAAGTCTTTTCCTGCCAGAAAGTGGTCAGCCCCGCCCTGGATTCAGTTTAAATTTTTGACTGAAATGAATTCTTAACTCATCTTTAAGAAAAAAGGGGACTGATGATGATGCTTATAAATGCTGATGCTTCCCTGACGTGACGATGATGGCTTGTTCCATTAAAGATATGTAGTAAATTGCAGGAAAATTTTCAGAATTTACTTTACCTGTATATCTGTCAGTGAAATTGCCAATTTTAGGTTTAAACTAGTTTTACTGATCATGTAAAATTTCCACAACAAAATAGTTATTAATAATAAAATGGATTAAATGATATTTTAGTAAATTAAAATTATGTGTCTCATTGAGAAAAGATGGAAATATTAATAAAAAGAACCGGTTCAACAAGTTTAACATTTAAAACTTTGTACCTACCAATTTTTCAATTTGGTTTTTATTTTTTTTGTTGGATTTAATTTAATAATTTTTTGTTGTTAAAAATTGTTCAGTTTATTAATTAATCAACTTTTTTGTAAACTAATCAATTTTTATAAACTAAAATAAACCATTTAATTTTTATTTAATAACTTATTTTTTAATTAAACTTTAAATTTGTCGATAAGGAAGGATAATTCTTCAATCGTTATTCAAATTCTTTAATTTTATTTAATGTTTAGCCGATTTTATAACATTCTAATATTGATTAAAGCTTGTAAATCTTAAATCTCCTTTCTTACATTTTTAAATTATTGGATTTAAAAAGCCCACTTACATGGGAGATTTTCAATATTGACCTATTAAGGGAATATATTCATGAGCTTTGAAACTACACTTCAACTTAAAAACTTAAGGCATTAGGTTTATGGGACTTTTCTACTTGTATGTCCTTCACTAATTCCATCTCTTTCAATGTGTAATTTCTACTCACACTTGACATCCCAATAATCTCCCCCTCAATTGTGAACTTTCACATTAGGCTTGGGCTCCCCCTTGAGTTAAAGCTTTTTTGCTTAGTAGCTCGAGGATATAGTATCACCAAGAGCCCTTCTACTCTACTGGTCTAGGCCCACCAAAAGTCTCCTTACTCTTTTTCATAGGAAAGCAACCACGAGATCTGACTACTATTTCCATACTCACCCTTGTCGAGCCATCGACTCTGATACTACTTGTTGGATCTGGAGAGCCCACTTATATGGGAGATCTTTCATATGGGTCTAGTGAGGGAACATATTCATGGGCTTTGACACCACGCTTCAACTTAAAACCTTAAGGCATTAGGTTTACGAGTCTTTTCCACTTATATGTCTTTTACTAGTTTCATCTCTTTCCAATGTGGGATTCCTACTCACACTTGACATCTCAACATAAATTCGATTCAGATTTGAAAACATTGTGAAAGATTAAGTCAGTATTAATAAAACTCTACAAAGGTTGTCATTTTTCCCACGCTCCTTTCATTTGGCCTAAGATTTCCTTACAACCCATCTGCAGGTGAGGTCCGACCCTCATGGAAGGCCTTACAAAGGCCTTGGATACTCCTTTTGAGCTCAACGAGTCTTCTGGTTCAAAGGATGAGTTTCCAGACTTGTCGCGGGAAACTCTATGAAAAAATTGAATGGGTGATTGCTTCACAAACTTTTTGATTCATTTATGACAAACACAAAAATCAGAAAAATTAAAAACACCAAAGATAAACAAAACCGAGATTTGTTAACGCAGTTCCGCACACCTTGCCTACGTCTGCAAGGCCCTCACCCAACTTAATTCTGTCACTAAGGACAATAGGTTTATACAAGGCTTTACTAAGCCGACGCCACTCAACCCTTAACACTATCTCTCGTGAATTTCACTCCCAATAGTTCGACCATCTTGTACTAACCTCATTTTTCTCAACAATCTTTTGAAACAAGAATAGTGAATAAATTACTCAAGTGATTAGATAAACACTCAACACTCAAGAAAACACTTGACAAGAAGACAAGAAATAATTTCCTACACAATCACGAAATCAAGAGCAGCTAAAAAATCATGCAGAAACACTCAGTAAGAACTTCACCACATCATCCACGATTCAGGTGTAGGAGCTGGGTCACACATTCATTAACAACACCTTTGAATGTCTTCAATTTTCTTCACACTTGGTAACATTACACACAAGCCACCTTTGAAGCAATAAAAACATTCAGATCAAACAGCACACCTTTTGCTCTTCCATTCACCATGAATACTCACCAAAAAAATCTCATCAAAATAATCCTGTATTTTCTACAAAACATGGACAGCACCCAGTGACCCACGCAATAAGACTAACACCGTAGAATAACACCCAGTGACCCACCCAATAACTCACGTGTAGCCTTCAATCAACAGCTAGAAAAAATTCAAGACCGCAAAACCTACACACAGTTCTCACACACGTCACCTTGCTTAATCCATATCTCCAGGAGAAACGTAATCCATATGAATCTTCATCCAAGATAGAGTTCTATTTGCACAACAACTCTATCCAAGAAGCCAATTTAAATAAGACTTCTTTATTTTTATTTTTAATCATTATCTGAATATCCAGTAATCAAAAATGACAAAATTAAACAAAAAGATATATAATAAATTTCTTAACAATCTCCCCCTTTTTGACATTTTTGTCACAAATAAGAAACTCCCCTTTAATCCAATATCAAGTTCCAAAGAACATCCATCAAATTCTTCAAGTTCGAAAAAAATTCAAAGAAATAATAGCGAACAATCATCCAAATTTCTCTTCCTTGAGATAAAAAGATGCCAAAAAGCAAGACTAATAGTCACGAAGATACCTTAAAATCTCCACCTAAATCGAACAGTCACCAAAAGCAATACAATGTCTCCCCCTTGGGACAAAACAATGCCAAAACAATAATCCTTTAATGTAATCAATTATAGCAAATAAAGAAACATAAGTATCACTTCAATTCCATCTTTAGAAGACTGATCAAATTTATAAACTCCATCTTCAAGCATAGCCTCATGTACACATCAATTAACTGAACCTTCGAAAACCCATAAATAAAAACTCAGAAAGCCTAAATGATAACTCCTTCGAACCTCTTTCTTTTATTGTTTTTTAATAAATAATATCAAACTATACTTTAAAAATGTAAAGCACACCGCCTCTGTACCCCTCAAAGAAATTTAAACTTGGGCTTATTCCTCATCACATTATCTCAGTCATCATGTAATATCCCGGTCTCCCTACGAAGGGTTAGACCCCTAAAAATTTGGTGCACGTGGGATTAGAGGCTGTGAAGAGGATGTGAGAGAATTGTGTGTCCGTCAAATGGACATGGGAGTCCGTTTAACGGACAGCTTCGGGTGAATTGGAACACTTTGGATGGCTCATGTCCGTTTAACGGACATGCAGGTCTGTTTAACGGACCTTCTCGGGTAAAATGGGATTGCTTTGTCGATTCATGTCCGTTTAACGGACATGCAAGTCCGTTTAACGGACATCCACGGGGCAACTTTAGTAAATCATATTTGTGATCGTTTTAAATTTGGTACATGTGG
>JANKYE010000224.1:34335270-34349202 GCA_032467995.1 Erythroxylum dillonii
GAAAATTTATTATTTTGGTAGTATAGTTAATATTAATTTAATTATCTCTAATTTAAATTTTGAGATTGTCAATTTAAATTAAAATTTATAAATTCAAACCAATGTTTTAAAAACCGATAAAACAAGAGATTTAAGATTTAAAAGATTCGATCTGTATTATACCGTGCTAAATATTAAATAATTTAAAATATAAATGAAAGATATCGTCTTTATTATCGAAGAATTTGAAGTTTAGTTAAACAAATTATTAAATAACAATTAATTGATTTACCTTGGTTTATAAAAACTTATTAATTAACAAAAATTATTCAATTAATAAGAACAAGAGTTATTAAAGTAAATCGAATCGAAAAGTTTGAAGGTTTAAAGTTTTTATTTGACCGAACCCATTTGGATTTTTTAATCATTCTTTAAACTACTCATCTTTATCTTTTTCACAATTTATTTCTTTTCTATTAAATATGAAGGGCAACATATTTAAATAACAAAACGTCTTTAAAAAGGAGAAAATTGATTGGCATTTATTATTAATTTAAAGTTTAAAAAAAAAGCCAAATGCAAAGTAATAATGAACTCTGCTTTATTTTGGTTGTGAAAAGAAAAAGAAAAGAAAAAAGTGTTTAAAGTGACAATCACCCAAATAGTCGGCCGTTGCTTGGACTCAGATCTCTCACATCCTCACATCAAGGATACTAAAAGCTAGGAAAAATATCTAAAAAAATATCTATCAATTTATTTTAGATATTTTTCCTAATTTTTTAAAATTAATGTAGCTTGAAACTGCATGTAAAAGTAAAACAGAGTCCCTTTGATGTAGGATCTATCACGACATGATTTGGTCTACACACATCAGGTTATTCTGTTCTCTTAGTCCATATTTTGTACTTCTTTGGCCAGCATACCTATTTTCACATGTTTATATTTTATGCCATGCGTCTAGGGATGGCAGGCCCAAGGCTGAGGCCTGACTCAAATTATTTTTTAAAACTAAAATGTTGAAACGATGTTGTTTTATTATTACTTGAGCCCGACTTGACTCGAGGCTCGAAATTTTCAAGAAAAAGGACAACAAAGGTTTGATCCGTTAACCTCAAGCTGGGCTAGGATGGGTTGGAGTGAGCTCGGTCCCTATTGCCATCCTGAGGTGGATTCATTCTATTTTTTAATATTTTCAAAATTGAACCGAAAATCAAATGAGTAAAATAAAAGGTTTAAGATTTAAAAAGTTTAATTGATATTAAAAAGTCATAAGAACTGGTTGGAGAATTTGAAAATTGATTTAAAAAATTTGTCCTTACTTATTAAAAAATTAAATTTTAATTAAAAAAATATCGTTAAATAAAAATTAATTAGTTTAATTTTGTTTATAAAACTAATTAGTTTACAAAAATAACTGATTAATTAATAAACTGATTGGTTTTTAACAACAAAAATTATTAAACAAACAAACCAAAAAATTGAAAAATGAATCAAAAATTGATTGGTTTAAAATTTTTACTTTAAACCGATTAGTACAATTTTTAAAATATTACTATTTTCACATGCTGATGTAGGCGGAAGGATTAATCTTATAATCAACTTTTCTAAATGAAAAAAACAAAATCAACAATCTCCCTCTTTCTATATATATATATATATATGCCGCAATTAATTATTAAATTGTCTTATTTAAAATATCAATTATTCAAAAAATGTTTAAATAACCTATTTTGTGTATTAACCAAACCAAATTCCTCACTTTATAACTTGCTATACTAAAATTACATAAATCATTATATTCAAATAAATATAATAAAATAATTTAACTTATTAGTTATCGTAATGTTCTGTTATAACTTTCCTTTTATGTGTTGTTATAGAATTGTTACAAAATTATTTTTACTTTTTTTTAGTAATCAATTTGGAAATGTACTTGCATCTCCTTGAAACATGGATTTTGTATATATCAAAATAACCACTCATTTTTCTAGAGGCAGTAATAGGTCATTTTTCGGCTCGACCCAAAAATTTTATGGATAGCCTTGAGGCTCACATTACAATTTCGATCGAGCTTAAGCAAGGTGAAAATGAATTGAATTCAATCGGTCTTGAACTAAGTTCGATTAAATATATTTTTTTTAATGGATGTCATTTTTTGAAAAATTTTAGGCCCGAACCTAAGTTAGGTTTGAAATTCAAAATTTTTAATAAAAAAGATTAAATCCAACTCGAAGTTAGATCAACTTGAATCAAATTTGTTAACTTTGTACTAATTGGGCGAACCTTGCCAATCTTACCTTTTTTTTCACGTTCTTAGTAATGAAAATAGATTAAACCCAACTCAAAATCAGATCAACTTGAATTAATTTCGTTAACTTTGTACTAATTAGGCAAACCTGGCTAATCTTACATTTTTTTCTCACATTTGCAATCTTTAGTTAGAAGGTGAGTCTTGGAGTAAGTTGCTCATTTATAACAATAAGATTACTTGCTCATTTATAACAATAAGATTACAGATTTAAGTCATGTAATCAGTAGTCTTTAAAGAGCAAATTTGTGCAAAAAATTTTGCTTTTGTACGTGTTGCTTGGACTTATGAGATTAAGCTTCGACTCGGTGAGTTTGCACAACAACCATAACCTCTAAAACGGAGTTTGGATCCTCTGTCCAATTTTATAGTATTTTATTCTGTTTCATAAATCTCAGTCATTCATTTATGTGGGTCTCGAGTGGGTCCCTCATAAATGAACGCGAGGCCCGCATAAATTAATAACTAAGATTTATGAGACAGAATAAGACACCATAATATTAGATAGAGAATCCTGTCCCCTAAAACGGACATTGACTTTGTCTTCGGCTTTGTAAAAATTGAGTGTCAAGATAGTACACACTACACACAGAACGATCAAGTTCTAAAAGAAGAAAAATTAAAATAATCCCTTACAAATCAAGTTAATATTAAATATTGAAATTTTGTTTCGTATTATACTTATCTAATAATTTTTACTTCAAAAATATTCAATAAATAAAATATAAGAGTTTATGTAAAATACATATAGACTTTGTTTGGTAAATAGGTTATCAACAATTTTTTTAGTGAATTGAACGGTTTTAGTTGTTTGACTATGTCAAATAGTTGATAATTATATTTGGTAATCAGCGAATTAAATTGGTAGCTTGAACCCAATTCGTTGATTTTGAATCCTCCAAGAGTTAAGAAACTAAGGAACTAAAAGGCTATTATATCTAAAAGTTATTACAAATTATTCAAAGAGATAAAAATAGAGATAAAGATAATAAATTTAATATTTAAATTTAATATTTTTAATTTTAATTTTGAAGTTGAATTAATATCAAATTTGTTGATTTCTTTTACTCTATCTAAATTCTTATGAGAATATTTAAAGAAATACTAAAATATAACACTTATGCCCTTATAAATCTTTTTTTAAGTCATGTCTTTATAAATAATTTTATAAATAAACAACTAATACTAAATAGTTAATTTTACTAAACATCTTTAAATAAACAGTCGATGTTATTCGCTGGTCAAACCGGCTTTATTAATCTATTTGTCTGCTAACGACTGATAGAATCAACTAACAGCTAATGCAATCTGCTGATGACATAAACTTTTACAATTTTTTTAAAATAACAGATTTTTTATAAAATATTTAGTAGCTTTTACCCTACACGATTCAATATATTATTAGTTAGTTAGAATTTGATTTTGTTTTCCATCTTATTATAACTTTAAAACTATATTGAATATTCCAATAATTTAATTTTCCAACTAAACTCGTGTCATGAATTAATTGGTAGAAAGTCATTTCATATCCTCAACTTTTTGTAGCAAAAGTATTCCAAGTTGAATGAATCTCATGGCATTGTACGACGCCCGCAGCTTTTCGTGTATACCTTAAACCATTACCTCCTTTGAAGGATAAACAAAGACACTTTGCATTAAAAGATGGACGCTGTATAGGATTGAGTAGAGGATGCCCGCACGGGTGTAGCTTGGTTGGTCTGTCAACATGGTTAGTTGGAATAAGGTCTTAGGTTCGAATCCCGAAAATAGAAGGAAAGGGCCACTCTGTTGGTGGGTTGACCGAATAGATACCGTGATTTACTCCCTCATCTTATAGTCGGGCCAGTGAGTGGGGGCAGCTGGTGTGGCTGATTCCACCTTTTGGAACAAGGATTGAGTAGAGGATGTAGATCTTGTGACCTCGTGAGTGTTTTAATTTATTTTTAGAAATATTTGCATCATTTCAAATTGTTTTTAAAATAATTGTCAACATACCTAATACATAACGCTCCCACTTTACAAGAGTTTGAATAGAGTTATAATGTAAGTAACCTTCCTTTTGTATCTTTACAAAAAATATGTTTTGTGATTTGAAATTATAACGAAATAAAACTTTTTACATTAAATGTATTATATTAAAACTTTTTACAAAATAATTATTTTAAAGAAACCATTATATAATAGTTAAAATAGTTATAAACATTACATAATGATTTATATAATTATATAGTGGTTATCAGACTCTCTTGATTGGAGGTAAGTTTCCATTGAGACTTAACGGCTGATCCCACAAAAGAGAGGATCATCATCTGCATAGCTTCTGCAACCCATCCCATCCCTGCATAGATAAGAACAAGGACCTGGAACTTTCCAAACCCCATACCCACAAGGGCTTCATCAACAGTGTACCTCGGTTCTTTGTTGTCTGCCATAACTACTCTTTCTTGTTCTTCAGGTCCTGGCTTATAGATTTGTCCTAGAGAGAAGGTAGAACACAATAAAGTAAATCAACTACACAGTAAAAGGGCGGCTCCTTCAAGAATAGACGAACAGAAATGACAGATGAATGCGGTTGTCAGAGTGGAGTCTGAAGTTACAAACACTGACAACAACAACCACCAAAACATGCGTTAATCAATAATTGAAGGAGAGAAAATCTTCGTCAGGGGAGCAACTACAGTGCCAGGAAATTGACAGCAACAATCTTAAAAGCCCTGGAAGAAAGTGCTGTCTTGGTTTTTGGAAGAAAGTGCTGTCGTGGTGTTTCTTTCTACTATCGATCACTTCTTCCACCGATATCAATACGCAATCACATGCATCAGATACTTGGCTGCATCTCCACTTTTCATGGATTTGAATAAGACCATACCCTCTTGCACCCTCAGATTAATAGCTTCCAAAAACTTGATTAAACTTCAAATAAATTCCTCAGCCTGGGGTGCACCCACAAAAGGCCAAAACTTTATCTTTAGTTTAATATAAGGCAACTTGCATATGAGCTCAAATTCAATTCAAGATGCCCTTGATTATCAATGAGAACGAACAGTCGAACAGTCGAAGACAACAACTCGACTTTAATATAACAGAAAGCCGTGAAGTGTGCAACTCTTATCTTTTTTAGAGATAATAACTATATTTTGATTCTCTCATGTTTGTCATGTAAGTTATAAAATGTACTAATAATTTACCACATATCATATAAAATGATAGACACTCTCATAGTGATAGAATACTTTATTGTTGTTTTTAGGGGTTTTCTTATATATTTTTATATAAAAATAAAAGCTTTATGTCATTTTAATGTATTAAAATTAGGAAAATTTATTATTTTGGTATTACAGTTAATATTAATTTAATTATCTCTAATTTAAAAATTGAGATTGTCAATTTAAATTAAAATTTATAATTTCAAACCAATATTTTAAAAACCGATAAAACAAGAGATTTAAGATTAAAAGGTTCAATCTGTACTATACCGTGCTAAATATTAAATAATTTAAAATATGAATGAAAGAGATTATCTTTACTATCAAAGAATTTGAAATTTAGTTAAACAAATTATTAAATAACAATTAATTGATTTACTTTGGTTTATTAAAAAATTATTAATTAACGAAAATTGTTTGATTAATTAATAACGACAAGAGTTAGTAAAGTAAATCGAATCGAAAAATTTGAAGGTTTAAAGTTTTTATTTGGCCGAACCCCGGTTGGATTTTTTAATCATTCTTTAAACTACTCATCTTTTATCTTTTTTCACAATTTATTTCTTTTCTATTAAATATGAAGGGCAACATATTTAAATAACAAAACTTCTTTAAAAAGGAGATAATTGATTGGCATTTACTATTGATTTAAAGTTTTAAAAAAAGCTAAATGCAAAGTAATAATGAAGTCTGCTTTATTTTGGTTGTAAACAGAAAAAAAAAAGTGTTTAAAGTGACAATCACCCAAATAGGCGGCCGTTGCTTGGACTGAGATCTCTTACATTCTCACGTCAATTAGGATACTAAAAGCTAGGAAAAATGTCAATTTCGATTGAGATTAAGCAAGCTGAAGATGAATTGAATTCCATCGGGCTTGAACTAATTTGGTTAAATATATATTTTTTAATAGATGTCATTTTTTGAAAAATTTTAGGCCCGAACCTCAGTTAAGTTTGAAATTCAAATTTTTTAATAAAAAAGATTAAATTCAACTCGAAGTTACGTCAACTTGAATCAAATTTGTTGACTTTGTACTAACTGGGCGAACCTTACCAATCTTACTTTTTTTTTTCTCACGTTCTTAGTAATGAAAATAGATTAAACCCAATTCAAAGTCAGATCAACTTGAATTAAATTCGTTGACTTTGTACTAATTGGGCAAACATGGCTAATCTTACATTTTTTTCTCACATTCGTAGTCTTTAGATAGAAGGTGAGTCTTGGAGTAAGTTGCTCATTTGTAACAATAAGATTACAAATTTAAGCCATGAAATCAACAGTCTTTAAAGAGCAAATTTGTGCAAAAAAAATTTCTTTTGTACATTTTGCTTGGACTTATGAGATTAAGCTTCGGCTCGGTGAGTTTGCACAACAGCCATATCTTTTAAAACGGAATTTGGATCTTTTGTCCAATTTTATAGTGTCTTATTTTGTTTCATGAATCTTAGTCATTCATTTATGTGGGTTCCTCATAAATGAACACGGAACCCACATAAATGAATGACTAAGATTCATGAAACAAAATAAGACACCATAACATTAGACAGAGAATCCTATCCCCTAAAACAGACTTTGACTTTGTCTTCGGTTTTGCAAAAAATGGGTGTCAAGATAGTACACGTAGAACAATCGAGTTCTAAAAGAAGAAAATTTAAAATAAGCCATTACCAATCAAGTTAATATTAAATATTGAAATTTTATTTTGTATTATGCTTATCTAATAATTTTTACTTCAAAAATATTTAATAAAGAAAATATAAGAGTTTATGCAAAATACATATAGACTTTATTTGGTAAATAGGTTATCAACAATTTTTTTAGTGAATTGAAAGGTTTTAGTTGTTTGACTATGTCAAATAGCTGATAATTATGTTTAGTAATCAGCGGATTATGTTGGCAGATTGAACCTAATTTGTTGATTTTGAATCCTCCAACAATTAAGAAATTAAAAAACTAAAAGACTATTATATCTAAAAGTTATTACAAATTACTCAAAGAGATAAAGATAATAAATTTGTTATTTAAATTTAATATTTTTAATTTTAATTTTGATTTTGAATTAATATCAAATTTGTTGATTTCTTTTGCTCTATCTAAATTCTTATGAGAATATTTAAAAAAATACTAAAATGTAATACTTATGTCCTTATAAATCTTTTTTAAATCATATCATTATGAGTAATTTTATAAATAAACAACTAATACTAAATGATTAATTTCAACAAATATCTTTAAATAAACAGTCGATATTATTCGCTGGTCAAATCAATTACATGAATCCGTTTTTTTGCTAACTACTGATAGAATCAATTAACAGCTAATGCAATCTGCTAATGACATAAACTTCTACAATTTTTTAAAAATAAAAGATTTTTTATAAAATATTTAGTAGCTTTTACCCTATACGATTCAATATATTATTAGTTACTTAGAATTTAATTTTGTTTTCCATCTTATTATAACTTTAAAACTATACTGAATATTTCAATAATTTAATTTTCCAACTAAACTCGTGTCATGAAGTAATTGGTAGAAAGTCATCTCATATCCCCAACTTTTTGTAGCAAAAATATTCCAAGTTGAATGAATCTCAAGGCATTGTACGACGCCGGCAGCTTTTTGTGTATACTTAAACCATTACCTCCTTTAAAGGATAAATAAAGACACTTTGCATTGAAAGATGGATGCTGTATAGGATTGAGTAAAGGATGTAGATCTCGTGACCTCGTGAGTGCTTTAATTTATTTTTAGAAATATTTGCATCATTTCAAATTATTTTAAAAATAATAGTCAACAGACTTAATACATAACGCTTCCAGCTTTACAAGAGATTGAATAAATTATAACGTACGTAACCTTCTTTTTGTATCTTTACAAAAAGTATGTTTCGTGATTTAAACTTATGATCTTGTGATTACAGAAGAATAATTTTAAGTTAATCTAAAACTAGCAAAATAAGACTTTTTACATTAAATGTATTATATTAAAACTTTTTACAAAATAATTATTTTAGAGAAATTATTATATAATGTTTATAATTATTTTAATTTAAATCTAATTATAAATCATATTAAAATAATTAACTAAATTTTAATATATATTATTTTAAATATTGTAAACAATTAAATCTTTTTTTTTGGTCTTTTTGATATATATTTTTACGTATAAGATTTGTATATTTAGGCGAATGGTGTCATTGATATCTTTAGTAACCGCTCCACTTGATCCCTAAAACCAAACTTGGAATCTCCTCTTAACACGAGGCTCTCAAATCAAGAAAATATTAGATATTTCATATCAGTTTGGTTGAATTATTCTTGCGAGGTGTTTCACGTGATGATTTGGTTACTTACTTTAATTTGCTATTTCTAGAAGGAATTAAGTAGAAATACACATTTTATAATAATAATAATTATTATTATTATTATTAATAGAGTCAAACTCAACTTCAAGGATAAGACATAAGAGTGTGATAAGATCACACTATACAAGCTAACACACTACAAGGAAAGTAAAGGTTGGACGTCTAAAGAGGTACAAAATAATTATGTATGTACAAAAAAATTAATATTATAGTTTATTTTTTATGTAATACTAAGTAATAATTTCTTACTTAACTCGATTTTGTATTTTAAATTGTAGGACAAGATGCAGAAGTTGTTGCAGATATCATTGTCTCAAGGGAATCAACCCAATGTCGATGACATTTGCAACAATGCCCTTGGTACAAGATCAGAATATATCAAAGGTCTTGGGTATGATCCTAAACATGTTGGTGCATCTTCGTCACGACTAGCATATGTTATATCGTAATGTAAAAGAAGTGAACACGTTTAAAAAGATGGTCAAACAATTACTTGGCTTAAACTATGTCAGTATTAGTAACAATGAGGAATCTTAGTTTGTTTATAAATTTTGTTCAAATTCTGTGTAAGGCCCCAAAATATACCCTAGTTGAAATAATACATGTTTATGAAAGTACATGTGTGATAGGAGTTAGAATTTTGCTATGATTAGAATATGAAAGACATATGATTTGAATTTTTGGTCAAGTAGATAATGGTTAGTGAATTGGAATTAATTGATTTCATTAGAGAATTAAGGTATTTAAGTGTACATTTGGTATAGGAAAAGTTGTCAAGTGGCAAGTTAAGTTGGTACATTAAAATTAGAACGATTAACTTATGAGTTAGTGACATTTGTCATGGTTAAACCATTGACAAATGACATAGTTGATACATTGACAAATGCCAGCACTAAGTGTGTGACATATGACTTAATGTATCATTGACACATGGTAGCTCCTTTAAGGGACACATGAAGCTCATGCATGGAGACATATGTTGCTCCAATTTCATGACACGTAGCTTTAGATGTGGCAAATTTTGCTGGAGCAAGTCTTCATTTTAGTCTCTTCTCTCCACCGAAACTTCATTCTCCTACTCCCCCTTTCAACTTCTGGACCTTTGCTGAAGCTTGAATCATCATCTTTGTAAGTTATTTCATCAAGAAGTAGGTCATGTAACTTTATGTAATATTATCTAGTTGGTGTTGAAAGTTACACCTTAAACTTATGTATGTGTTGGATGTTTGGAAGCTTGGTTTAGCTGGATTCTTGAAGTTGAATTTGAAGTTAGGTAAGGGATTTATAGACTTGGTATCCTGTGATAACATTTGTTGTTTGATGTTTGATATGGATCAATTGTGTACTGAAATGGGAAAGAAATGAGGTTTGATACATGCTAGAAACTGGCTCGGATGAGTAGTTCCACTGGACAGGTTTCGGTATTTTAGTCATATCTTGCTTTGTAAGTATCCAAATTGGATGATTTTAAATTAGTATTAAACTAGAAACTTATATCTACAACTTTCATGAAGGCGTCAAATTTGATTTATGTCATTAAGTGTGTCAAAAGTTGGCTTAAAGTTAAGTATCTGAAATTTGACACTGTTTGTGAACAATCTGTAGTCATTTGGGGATAATTTTCAAAATACTGAACCAAATTACATAAATTTGGTGTCAGTAGAAACTTAATACATAAAGGAACAAATGTTTAGAATAATGTTTAGCCTAAATTCTTCATTTTCATTGTCAAAATGACCTACTTATGATAGTGTCTGCTACTGATTATAGACTTTGATGGTCTGCACTAGATGATGATGACGATGATACACTTTCGATCAATTGCCGGCCTTTGGTTTCGTATGGAAACAAGAACACACAAAGGCCCGCTACAAAAATCACACCAGCGAAAAGACCAGCAGCTTCTTTTAGATGGCAACTTTGGACCAAGCTCACTGCCACCAGTGGACAGACCATACCACCAACTCTTCCCATGGCACTTGACAGGCCAACTCCTGTTGTTCTGACTGAAGTTGGATATATCTCCGGAGCATACACAAAGATGGTCGAGAACGTCCCGTTGATGCACATCCGAGCTACGAAGAGAAGAGCTGTGGTCACTGCTGGTGAGTGATGGACTACCAATGGCAGAACGAACGCACCTGCCACCATAAACATGCCCACCATTGTCAGCTTTCGACCAATCCTGTCAAGGGTTAGTGCTGCAATCACAATTCCAGGGAACTCCGCGAAAGTAGTAATGAATACGTTCTTGTAATCTACGCCATCTGAGCTACTAGACTTATTAGTTGTTTGAGTTGTTGAATGGCATTTGTTGTTGCTGTTGTTCAACTCAGTTGTCAGCAGAACAAGTCCATAGTAAGCGAAAGAATTCACGAAGAATAAAAACCATAACAATAAGGTGGATCTTCGCAATTTTTGTGACAGAAGCAATAGGAAAGTTTTTACAGGCCCCAAAGCGGAGTCCCGAATGAGTGGAACATGCTTATCTACTATCTGGGGAGGTGATTCTGAATCTTTGTGTGCTATATTTTCCACTTCCATCTGATTACGTTCATGGTCGGCGACGAGTACACCAGGAGGCAATTCTTTACCATTCAATCTGGCAATTTTCTGCATAATTTTCTGCGCATCATCTTTCCTACTTTTCAAGCATAAGTACCTCGGAGACTCGGGAGTCACAATATAGAACAGAAGTAGAAGAAACGAGGGCACGGAAGATAAACCAACAAGCCATCTCCAACCCAGTCTTGGCATAACAATCCATGCCAGTCCAGCCTCGAACACTGTGCCAACACTCCAAAACGCAGAGAAAACCATCATCCAAGCTCCTCTATTTGGTGCAGGTACGAACTCCAAAAAATAGGATATAAGTACAGGAACTCCTCCAAGACCAATACCAACAAAACAGCGAGCAGCAATCAAACAGGCATAATTGGGTGAGAAAGAGCTCAACAGACCAGCAACAGAAGTGACAAGTGCTGTAACCAAATACCCTCTTCTTCTTCCAAATATGTCAGAAACTTGGCCCCATGAAAATGATCCTACCAACACACCAGCAAACACCACAGTAGTTATCAAGCTCTCCTGGTTGGCGTTCAGATTCCATTGAGACCTGACTGCTGATCCTACAAATGAAAGAATCATCATCTCCATAGCATCAGACACCCAGCCCATGCCAGCATAAAGAAGCACAAGAACTTGGAATTTTCCAAACCCCATAGCCTCAAGAGCTTCGTCAACTGTGTAACTCGGCCCTTCTTCAGTTGCCATTTCTTCAGAGACACATATATTAGTCCCTTCTTTGTTCTAAAAGCTGGTTGGACATGAGAAACTGCAGTTAAAAGGTAGGTATTGTAAAGGATCGGTACATCTAGGAAACAGTGTTGGTATCTTTTGATAAACAACGGTTTTGGGGCATGATCCCAACAAGATAAGAAGATCTCTGAAAATCCCACAAAAATGATAGCTTTAGATCAATCAAAATAAATATAGGATAAGGGAGATTCAGACTATCCGCCATTATCGAAAACTTAAGGATATTTTATTAAAAGACATCATTATCAAAGCGTTTTAAGTTACCATTAGTAAATCTTGGCATTTCAAGTTTTAGTACTTCAAATTTCATTTGATACTTAGTTCCATTTTGTTCTTTATAAAAGCTAACCTTTAACACTTATATAAAATAAAAATAAGTAAAATATGACCCCTTTTTATTTTATCTAGAGCTTATAAAATATTAGAAACTAATTAATTTATTAATTAATTGATCAATTTTTTTAAACTATAGCAAATTAATTGTTGATTCAAATGTATTTATTAATAAAAATCAACCTCTTTAAGTTAAAGAAAGTTACTATATTATCCAAAGCTTAACCAACCTTATCATGGTTAAAAAGTGTTTACAAACAATAAATTATATGCACAAAGTGAATTATTTGCTCCAATCTCTATCCTATTTTTGTGAATTAAAACATGAACATGTTTGAACTTCTTACGATAATGTTGGCTTTTTTTAACAACTTTAGAACTAATATATTATTTTTTAATGATTTAATAATTAATTGATCAAAATAATTTTAATTTTAATAATTTTACTTAATTTTTAATTAAAATTGATTAAAATTCTACATGATTTATTACCAATTTAATGTTTCTAATTAAGATGAATCAATAATAACATCTTAGTAGAAATTTCGCTCAAGATAAGATTTGGAAAAGTCTAAAAATATGCAGTCTTATATAAAAAAGATGTTATTTCCAAATTAATTAAGATGGATCAACTAAAGTAAATTAAGAGAAAAAGTTGGGATGACAAATGTAGCTTGGCTCGCGTGACCTGTCCTAACCCGACTGCAACTTGGATTGACCAAGCCATGGGCTAAGATTGCTTGGTCCTATTAGGCCATGGGAGAGGCTAAGGTCGAGATTTCATTGAAGATAAGATTTGGAGAAGTCTAAAATTATGTAGTCTTATATAAAAAAGATACTAAGTAAATTAAGAGAAAAAGTTGGGATGACAAATGTAGCTTGGCACGTGCGGCCTGGCCCAGTCTGACTTCAGCCCAGATTAACCGAACCACAGGCTAAAATCGCTTGGTCCTATTGGGCCATGGGAGAGGCTCATGTCGAGATAGTCCTAGTCTGTAGATCTACAGAAAAGTATAATAAAAAATTAAAATCAAGTTAGCCCGTTGGGTGGGGTCGGATCATGGTTCGGTCGGTTGTCATTCCTAAGAAAAAGAAGCAAAATAGAGCGCCAAACCATTTTCCATTTTTGCCCTCACAAATGTGCTTTCACCAAGTTTAATTAGACATTAGTGACTTTCATTTTAATATAACCTTTCTCTTAAGGAGTGCTTGGTTGATGGGTTTGGGAAGGGGTTAATAGGTATGAAATGAAAAGTGAGTTGTTAGTTGTTAATTATGATTATAGGGGTAACGGTTTGATATCCCACTTTGGGGGAAATCCTCTGTACCCCCCATTCCTTAGTAGAAACTAATTTTTTAAAAATATTTTTAATACTAATTAATTACAATATAATTAATTAAAATAATAATATTAATTAATTAAG
>JANKYE010000224.1:34349302-34362719 GCA_032467995.1 Erythroxylum dillonii
TAATTAAAATATAACAATTAATTAATTAATCAATTAAAATTTCATTAATTAAAATATAATTAATTAAATTATTAATATTAATTAATTAATTACATTATTATCAATTAAAATATTATTATTAATTAAAATATAAATAATTCATTAATTAATACATTGTAATTAATTAATTACATTATTTTTTACAAACCAATCGCTATCAATAGTAATGGTAATGATTCCTTGCTCTTAACCAACCATCATAATTATAATGATAATATCCATTATCATTTTTCACTGTATTCATTTCCATTCCTATTACTATTCCCCCATACAAACCAGTCGCGCCCTTAATAATTCTTTTGCACTTTTATTTATAACACCCATATTTTTAATTATTAACTTTTCTTATTTTATTATCAAGTTGCATTAAATTCTTTTTTTTTTTGAACACATTTGCATTAAATTCTTAATTACAAATTTTCAAACGATATTATTTTTATTATATGATAATATTATTTTGTAAATTAGTAGTTAGAGTTTTTTATTAAATTTGATGATAAAAGGAATAGATATTATAAAATTAAAATGATAAAAAAAGTAATAATAAATTTTTAAAAATTAAAATACATTAATATAAGACAAAGTAAAGTGAGTTTAATATAATTTTTAAATTGGGCCCCGTAAAATTATGAATTATAAAACAATTAAAAAAGTAATGGGATCATCTAACCCGAAACTGCTGTGTCCTTCCCGCTCCAAGCTTCACTGTACTCCACCTGGATCGCGCACAGGCACGGAGACACAGTCACAGTCACAGCCACAGACAATTCCTCGTTTCTTGTCCGAACCGCAGTAACCCAAAGTGGAGATGGGCCCACCAAGCAGTTTCCGTACGATCTCGCAGGAAGCGTTCGACGAGCTGGTGAAAGAGAACGTAGAATTCGGTATGGACCCAACCGAGGCTCTCCAAGACGCCATTGACACACTCTCTTTGCAAGGCGTTGATCTCTGCGGTAAACCCAACAATTTCATTTTCTCTTTTCTTTGATCTGACTTCTAAACTACGGTCTTTTTGCTGTTTCCGGGCGGGAACTTTGCCGATTTCTTTTTTTTTTTTCATTTTCTTTGCTGTCAAGTAACAACCCATTTCCTCTTCCTATGTATTAATTCCGATAATGGAGTGAAGTTTAAATTTTGGATCATAGTTACTTACCGGGTCCATCTTTTGTACTGTCATTTTATTTTCTTGCTCTTTATTGTTGTAGGGATTGTGACGTGCATTCCAGGAGAGGGTAGCGTGAGAGATAATCCAGTGATACAATGTTTGGATAGATTGAAGGAACTTGAATCTAAAGCCAAGAATATAATTGGAGAGGATGATTTAGATGAGATTGCAGGGTTGCTCAATAAGCTGATAGGGTTGTGTAGTGATGAAGGGTCCGCAAATGCTGCAATTGCAGTAAAAAATAATGGGATACAAAATGTTTGCTCTATTTGTTCTAAGATCCGTACTGGGCCGGAGCAAGCCCTTGTTTCGGCTTTGAAGACATTGAAGTTGTTTCTTCACGGTATGCATGCGGATGATACTTGCTAATTTTTTGCCTTTGAAGTTAGTTTACAGAATTAGGATCCACGGACCAGGAAGGGTGGTGCTTTTTTGTGCTTATCTTTATCAATTTGAGCACTTGATATTAGAGAATAATGCAAAGGAAATTGGCCAGATCTCATCTGAGATTAGACATTCTGCTTTCAGATACCAAAGTTTCAGCAATACAAATAGTTTTCCCATTCCACATGATTAGATTATTTGATGCTATTTGCCTTGATATTGTTAGTTAAGTTAGATTCAGGTATGAAACATATAATGGGATATTTGGTTCAGCACTCCTGAGAAACTGTTAAGGCTTCAGACTTACATCTTTTTTCTGTGTAATTCGACAGCCATTGTTACTGGATTTATTTGCATAGGGTGTTGTTTGTGGGCTTTATTTTCTGCTAAATATTTAAATTCCTGAACCTAAAACTGTTGATTATGATTATTTCATGCCTCATTTTTTATGACTGATTTATTGGGGTAACATGCAGATGTTCAAAGTACAGAGATATTTAGATCCTGTGATGGACCAAAAATCTTGATCAGTATCTTAAAGGATGGGAGCAAAACTTTAGACATCTTGAATAGTGGTTTTGCAGTTGTTGCTGCAGCTGTAACTGGGAATGAGATTCTAAAAGAGTCCTTCATGGAATTGAAAATTGATGAGCTTATTTTGGAATTACTAGATAGAGAAAGTAAGGGAAGCATCCAAAGTTTATATGATGCCATACGCATTCTGTTAACGCCTGATGATAATCGTGTAGTGGCTTCCCAAGTAAGTACTTGTTCTGAAAACATATTAGTCTTGTGGTTAGCGTGCTTAAAATTTTTTAGATTACTGATTAATTATACATGACTGTAAAGTGAAATTAGATATAGAAACTGCAAAAGTTTTGCTAAACAGTGCTTTCAATGACCTATCTAATGACAAAGCTAATTTTCTTCGGGTAGCTGATCGATATATGCAAATTCAGGTATATGGTTATGCAAGAAGATTCGCAAAGATCGGAATTACAGGATCCCTTGTTGATTCACTATGTGCAGGGCTTACATCACCGATTTTAGTCTCGGCAAGCATCGCTTTGAAGGCTGTTGCTGTCAATGTAAGTTCACTAACACATGAGATATCAGAATCTGAATAATGTTGCATGAAACTTAATAGGACTTCTATTATATCAACTAGTCTCAAACATTTTGCAATTCAGACTCTACAAGTGATGTGTTCAGAGCCTTTTCTTCTCTCCTATTTAAATTCCTTTTTCCTGTTTGGAGAGTATGAACTACTAGTTGTCTGCAAAAGCTTTTTTATATATAACCTATTTAAAAAGTTAGTGATTAAAAAATATTACCGTAAAAGTATCATCTAGAATTATTTTAATACATCGACGGTTTAAAAAAGTAAAACAGACATTCATGTAAATAGATAACTCAAAATCACAAAAAAAAAAAAAAACTACTTTACTGTGGCATGAACTTGTATGAACTTTGAACTTATAGAAGCCTTCAACTGTAACAACATACAATAATATTTAAAAATAAAAAATTTCATAGAAAAAGAAAAAAGTTAAAACCATGAAAATAAAATTAAATATTTACATAAATAAAAAAATTATAAAATTTATCTTGAAAAACAATACTCCAATGTAGCATCACTTTTCTAAAGGATCAATCTTTATGTCTTCTATGTTCAACAATAGCAAATAGAGCAAAAACACTTATACCAACTGTAAAGGAATTTAAGCAAATCTATCTCTCTATATTAACTTAAGATCTTTCTTAATTAAATCTTTCTTAATTAACTGAAGTCATGTACCTGTCAGTTGCATCCTCTGCAAGATCTCCGGCTCTTATAGGTCCAACAATTAGAACTGTTTACCTTGCCTTTATAGTTAATGCTATCGAGCACACAAATTTCATTCAAAGTATGGGCTCTATTTCTTAACCCTTAGAAAATATCCTCCCCATAATGTTCTTAACTTCTTATGTATTACAGGATGACATATGTAAATCCATCGCTGAGAGGGGTGGCATAGATGCAATTCTTGATTGTATTGATGAAAGTGGTGAACAAGGCAACAAAGTTGTAGCTAGAACTTTATGTTCTTTGTTAGCCAAGGTACAGCTAGAAGACCCTCTTTCTGATGTTTAGTTGCTCTGTCATATTTCAACTTAATACATTGCCAATGTGTTCTCTTTCACTTTTGAAGATGGATTTACGCCTGTTACAGATCATGTTTCATTTAATTAGTTGGCAGGAAGTGATTCAAACAAGAGTGCCATTGTTGAGAAGGGGGGAATGGACAGAATAATCAAACTGTCATCCAGATTTCCTGACGACCCTTCTGTCGTACAAGAGGTAATAGTCAGTCTTCTACAATTTGTTGTACATAGCAACAGACAATCATAGCTGAACCAGGCACAGTTTTCTGCATAATCAAATACCATGGCATTCAACAAGTATCATTAATTGCATGGAGGACCGTGAATTCCAGGAATTCTCTAATTCTCTAGTGAAAATTGTTAATTGCTCCATTGATCAAAATATGCGTACTTTTATTGTTGTGGCAGTGTCTAATATCAGGAAGAAGCGGTTATACTTCCAATTAGTAATCATGTTTGTTTGTGAAATTCTGTAGTGATGGTACTCAGTTTCTGTAGTAAGCGGTTATACTTCCAATTATGTTACTATCCAATGGCCATATGCAATTTTTTAACTGAACATTTTGGTTCAGGTAATGTCAATCATTCAGGTCCTCTCTTTAAGGTCCCCAGCTAATGCAGGCAAAGCCATGGAATCAGGAGCTGGGGACCTTGCCCTCCAAGCCATGCAGAAGTTCCCTTCTGTACAACAATTACAGAGGAGTTCTTGTCTTTTGATCCGAAATCTTGTCGTCCGGAACCCAGAAAACAGGCAAGTGCTTGAACCCTGGTTCCTTTGTTCTTAAAAGTGAAATCATCATTATTGAGAGAACTTTTCCCTTTGCCTCAAGGATATCTTAATAATAATGGTCATACTTTTCCATGATTTCAAAATTAAGTCTGTTTTTCTTCTTGACAGAACTCTCCTGCTCAGTCATGGCATTGAGAAACTTATAAGGAGGGCCAAAGAAAACCATGAAACCTGCAAAGATGCGGCCACTGATGCTCTGAGGGATTTAGGCGTTGACAACTACAACTTGTAGTTGTCCTTTGAAATATTCATGCCTGGAGTGTTTCTTGATTGTTCGAGGGAATCGAGCGTGAACAATGCATAGCTTAGTTGCCAAAAGTATCAACTTTCTTGGGATCACAGCTGCTGCCTCTTGGTTCCCGAGGTTGGACGGTTTTGTTAGCTTGTTTCAGCTTGGACTTGCTGGAATTTCCATATTTTAAAGAAATTATCTTCGTCTTGTCAAATATTCTCAGCCTTAATAGGTATTGCCCAACTCCTAAGCTGTGCTAGACAGCTTAGGATTGGCATTGCTCCTGAATTTCATCTGAAGTTTGATCGGGTTCAAGTTGATTATGTCGTTTTAGTATGATTGCAACTACTACTACCAAAAGAAGTGTAACATAGGCAGCAGCCAATCAAAAAGATCAAATCTTGAAAGCTTAGCACAATCATAAGCTCCATTTACACATTTTAGAAGCTCACCACCATTTTATCTAAAGCTTATTGTTCAATCTGCTCATAATATGATGAATCAAAAGGTGGCATTGAGACCTGACAGGTGATGTAGACGAGGCAATAAAGGAATCACAATGTAAAGGAACGACAATCTTGTAAAACAAGGAAACTAAGCCAAAATCGTACATTTCATTCCATAAGTCAGCTAAACGTAACAGTAATTTAGTGATGGCCAGCTCAAAGTTTCAATATGAGTATGATTATGTCATGGGAGCTACGTGAATTGGTCGAAGAGTCAATGAGGCCAGCTCAAAGTTTAAACCCTACGCTTAAGATTTTGTCATGACAACTCGAATAACTGGTTCAGCCTCAAAATTTTTACATTGCTCGTGCTCTTCTGATGCCTTGAAATAGCCTGAAAAATACAAAGTAAAAGCAAAATATGAAATAAAATAGTAATACAGAACTCGCAATAAGCCTGAAACAATAGAGTCAAACAAAAATATGAAATGGTCCCAGATATTTGGAGTTTGTCACTGAAGATATCAACAGCCAGTATACTGAAAATACTATCAGATACTACCAAAGCCAAAAGGTGATTGCATACCAGTTCACCATGCTATTGGAACATCTTCTGAAATTGCTTTTTCTCTTGGTTCCGTCGATCAGTAACCTGCAAGAATTTCAATGAAAGGTCACCCATTTGCCATGAATAGATACTATAAAATCAAACAAATCCCAGTTGATACACTAACCTTCTTCCTTGCAGCATTGAGCTCCCTTATTATTCCAGCTGAAAGCAACAGATAACATGCAAGTTGTCAGCAAATTTTCTTATTATTCATAAGAAATTCAACTAATTATGCATTCTAAATTTCTTTTCACTAGATATTTAAGCATCAATAGGAACTTCAATAATCAAAAACCACGGCAATGAGCATGTACACAGAGACTTCATTTTCACTAACCATCACTAGGTTCCAACTGTAATGCCTTCTTAAAGCTCTCTACTGCAGCATCTATATCATTAAGAGCCATGTATGCCTTAACATAGAAGAAAGAATATTAGGCATTAGTTACAATGTTAACATTGGATCTTATAAGGTTTAATAACTAGTTCGAATCTAAAGTACCACAAAAGACAACAACCTGACCCTGGCGAAACAAAGCTTTCACATTGTTGTCACCATCACGCATTGCAAAGTCTGTATCCAACAATGCTCCTTTCAGGTCCCCTAATTTTAACTTGCAAGCCTACACATAAAGTGAGAACTGCTTCAAAAAATTTCATTTCATTGAGAATGATACGAGGAGAAATTTAAGGATGATCAGAGAATCAGAATGCAGCTAGCTATAAATCAGATAGGTGACGATCATAACAACCATATGCTTGCTCCCACCCACACAGGTAAAGCATCGAATGCCATATTGCTATTGTAACATATTCCTAAGCAACAAACGATGAAAGCTCCACCAAAGGTACAAATATTATGAATTGCACTGCTCTAATAGCTATTTTCCTTGCCAAACTTATGTAAACCAAATGAGCATTACATAGAATAAAAGGCATGTAACACAACCCAAAGAACAACAATGACAAGTACTCACAGAGCTGTTAGTAAATATTTGTGACTTTGTCTTCCTCAGAGATGAACTCTTATCTGTTAAGTCACAAGGGGAAAAACAAAAATCAGATGGAACTGAGGTATGGAATGAAATTAACTTGGCAGAACAACTATCGTGCCATCATTGTGGCCATAACGATAAAATAAAGACCTTCTACCTTCATCAATCCCTTCTTTCTCCCAGCAGATATCCAGATAGCGCAAGGCCTTTCGATATTTCCGAAGAGCCATTTTGTAGTCCTGATTCTGTAATCATTAATTGTGAAGTTTAATCAGCACAAGATTACTGTGGTGTTGAAATTTAGCTTTTTGGGAATAGTGTTTCAAGAAGGAAGAGAAAGACAAGGGAAAAGGCAAGGCACGGAAGATGAGTCTTCAAGAATAAGGACACACGGAAACTAGAACCACTAACTTACCTCAAAGGCTTTGATGCTCTTATTAAAAAAAACTTTAAAGGACAATGCTTCCAAAACAACAGTTTATGTGTAAACAAAAAGTTCTAAAGTTTAATTAGTGGTACACCAAAATAAGAACTGTACATTAGTCAGAATAACATAAACCATAATGGTTACCTTGTAATTTTCATTTCCAAAAGCCTTGATTGAATCTACAGCTTCAATCCACCAAGAAAGTTCATTAGGACTCTCATTGAGGTCAGCAGGCCAATCTGGATAAGTGTCACCATCCTTGAAGAAATTAGATACTCCATCGTTAGCTCCCTCAGGGATCTCTCCACAATCTTGAATCATCACGTCAACAGTAGGGCGATCACCATCGTCAGTCATGACATGCTCAATTGAACGAACAACTCCCATTCCTTTAACTACCTTTCCAAATACAATGTGCTTTCCATCCAAATGAGATGTCCGAGTTGTTGTTATGAAGAACTGTGATCCATTTGTATTGGGGCCAGCATTAGCCATAGACAGCATTCCTTTCCTTTCATGCTTAATGTCAAAATTCTCATCCTCAAATTTCAGACCATATGTAGATTCTCCCCCTGTACCATCTCCTGCAGAGATATCTCCACCTTGCACCATAAAACCTTTGATAACACGATGAAAACAACATCCCTGAAATAAACATCATATATTAGTATATTCAACCAAAAAATAGATAATATGCATTCCCAAAGGCTCATACAACTACTTCCATGAAAATAAGGAGGTAGAGCCAGTTTATAGAATGCAAATCATTTCTTCTACACTAGGTTGCATTCCAAAAGGCCATTTTTACTACTCAATTGTAGTATTAGGCAATCAAAAGGAACTCCTGTCTCTAGTAGGAATTCAATAACAAACTAATGTGAAGTTCAACAATCAGAAAGTACCTCAGGTATGTAATGAAAAAGAAATTACACATCTGGAAGTAGTTAAGTCCTTCTTAGAAAATTATTTTTCTCCTTTTAGGAAAAGAACAAAAAGGTTCCAGAGCAACTGGACTTCAAGATAAAGAAATAAAGAAAAAAGAAAATTTTCATAAACTTCAAGGAAATATCCACAATCAGAAGGTAGTGAATAGAGTCAGGTTACTGTTCCTTACAATCAAGAACAACACAAGAAAGCAACTTGTCCCATATCAAGATTTCCATCAGCCAAAGTCAACAACACAAAGAAAGCAACTACAAAACAATAGACTTATTACTACAAAACACTCTCAAAAACCGAAAAACAAAACAACAATTAAAGGAAAATTGCGACAGAACCAAAAGTACTCAGTCAAGATTTCTAGCCTCAATCAGAAGGTAGTGATATGAGAATCAACTCGTCCATTGCTACTCCTCTAAACAGAAAGACAACAGCCTTTCCAAAATCAAAAGATATCAACTTGTCCCTATTCAAGATCTCTTAATATCAAACGTTTCAAAGTGAAATAGTCAACAATCAATCAGATAGAGCAGAAATGTCCCACAACGAAAAGACCGCAATGCCTTTGAACAAAGAACGAACACAGACTTACAACTAAAACCAATGTCAAACAACCCAAAAAACCAAAAAATAAAAGAAAATTACGAAAGATAAAAAATTACCGATTTTCAAGGATGCCATGAACTTATCACCAACAAATCAAAGAAACAACTTGAGCACGTAAACACTCGCAAAACTCAACACTAAACTCATAAAAGATACAAAAACGAGTACATGACGATGCAGAAATGGCAAAAAGATTCAATCTTTACATATGCATGAGACCTTATAATGGAGGGGCACACCAGTGTTGGGTCCAATGCCTTTCTCTCCAGTGCAAAGAGACCTGAAATTCTCAGAAGTCTTTGGAACGACATCGTTAAAGAGTTCCACCACCACTCTACCTTCAAGCTCTCCTCCAATACTGATGTCCAAGTAGCACTTTGGCCTTCCCATCTTTGTCTCTCTGGCTCCCTTGCTCTGTCTCTTTCTGTGTTAAAGAGTTTCTAAAGTGCCTCTAGAGGCTTAAAACCCTAGTGCCACCCCATTCTTATTTATATCTTAAACTGGTAGAAATGGATTATATTTAACCCAAAAAAAAAAAAAAAGGACAGCTTTGAAGAGAATTTGTTTTCCTTTTGTCTTACTGGTTTCTCTCTTATAGGGGGACAAGACAACATTTCATGCTTTCAACAAACGTTTAGCACCGTTTGGTTTCTTTGCTATGATGCCCCTAACATTTTAGTATATTGAAAACATAGCCCAATCCTTTTCTCACTTTGAGCAAGTTATTTTTGTTTTAGTCCTTATAACACTTGTTTATTTTTTCCCTTCTATCTCACAATCTTCTTTGCTACGACTGAAATTTTATAAACTAATCAATTTTTATAAATTAAAATTTATTAATTTTTATTTAATAATATATCTTTTATTAATTTATTATTATTATTTTCTACTTATTACTATTATTATCATCATTTTTATCCTCATTGTTATTAGTACTTTATTTTTATTTTTACTTTCTTTTTTATTTATTTACTTTATTTTAATTTGATTTATTATTTTATATTTCCTACTGTTAATTCGAAAACAATCTATCTACTAATTTAGGGTAATGTTATGTACATACTACACTACACTAATAAGTTATTATAGTCTCTCTTTTCATTTAACTTTAAATTAAGGACAAACTTCTTCAATTTTATATTATTTAATCTTTAACTGATTCTATAACGGTCTAATATTAATTAATCCTTTTATCTTATCGATTTAACTTTTAATCTAATTTTTAAAACATGGGACAAGACGATAGATTCTATCCAAATTAGCACATCAAATCATCTGTTTCAGTCACTCTGTTTCAATTCTGTTTTATTAAATGTCATTCATATATTTATATAGAGCTCACTTAAATATGCAGATAAGATTTAATAAAACATGATAGAAAAACCATAACCGAAAGAGAAAATCTAATCCCCCCAAATAAGAGTTACTTTTATTTCCTAGTTTTTTTTCAAATTTTTATTCAAATAAACAAAATGCAATAAGTCAAACTAAGTTGAACATGAGTCATGATTGCAAACCAACGAAATTAATGGTGACCCTATGTAGTGCTTCGATTGAAATGGAAAATAATCATGCAAAGACATTTGAGAGATAATATTTCTAAATATTATACAAACAGAATATTGTATTTAATAGTTTGATTTATAAAAATGTAGACACTCAAATAAAAATTGAAAAAATTCTTAATACTAATATTAAAAAATTAACATTTTTTAATTCAAAATTAAATATTTTGGAAACCAAGTTTACATGAAGCTTCATATTTCAACCTTTAGATGATTCATAGCAAATATCTCAGCACCAGCAACAGGCACATTATCGCCAATTGGGCATATACCTAAAATAAGGGATACGATCCTCTGTTCAATATTATAGTATCTTATTTTGTCTTATAAATCTTAATCATTCATTTAAACAAGTTCCGCTTTTATTTACGCAGGATTTGCATAAATGAATAATTGAGATTTATAGAACAGAATAAGAAACCATAATATTAAACAAAGATTCAAACTTTATAAAATAAGAAAAAACACAAAAAGTTGGAGATGAGATGGCTGTGAGCAATAATACTGATGGTAATGGCAAGACTTAAAGGGCCTAAGAGGACTATTTTCTTTTGGTATAGTAACACCACTATCTCCTTTTGCTTTCGTATATAAGTCAACCAAAATAGGGTTTTCATTGTCAAAGTCTAGAGTGGCCACCTAACTACTGAAACAAATTGCAGCCAATTAGACAGGATTAGCATGGATACATGAGTGTACATACATATTGTTTTTCTTGGGATTCCCACCTAAATATCTATTGTTGTTTTTAAGATATGGAATTATTATATAATTTAAGAAAATTACAAAATACCTTAATCTTGATAATTTTTTAGAAAAATTTATTCTCTTAAATTTAAGTTAAAACATGCGCTAAATAAATATCACACTTGAATTATAAAATTATGTAACTTAGATGTTAAAATTGAAATTAATTAACAAAAGTCAACTCAAACTATAACAACAATAATTCAACGAAGGTTTCGCAATACGCTAAGTCTAGAGAGATTCAGCAACATGTATTTTTATTCTTAATTGGTGGAGAAATTATTTTCGATAGACCCATATATGTGCATATACATATTAAAATAATAAATTAGTAATAATTTAAAATAAAATAAAATAGACATAAAAGATAAATAATAAAATAAAATAAAAAATTATTTTGTATAAATACAAATATATAAATAATTCAATAAATAAAAATATACGAAAGCAAATTGAAATTAATTAACAAAAGTCAACTCAAACTCTTTGTTTTCAATTCGTTCTCCTAAAGTTTTAAGTATGAAAACGTTGGGGCTGCACAAGGTGAAAGTATTGAGAAAACAAACTAAAAATGAAATAAAAAACAGAAATGCTAACGTTAGGCTATAATTGAAAAAATAAAAATTTAAACATTTTATTGTCACTTTTGAAGTTCGGGTTATAATTTATAAATTTTAGAAGTTTGAACATTTTATTATCATTGTTTGAAGTTCAGGCTATAATTACAAAATTGAGTAAAATTTGCGATTTTTTTATTTAACCCTTTTTATATAAACAAAATATTTTTAAAAATTTTCACTTAAATTTTGATCTAAAATCTAGTTTTTTTACATAGAAAAAGATATTTTTATATATTTAACAAAGTAAGTGTCATTTTGTATATTCATAAATAGTTATTTTAGGATCCATTAAAATTTGATTGAATTTGAATTCAAATCAAATGGTTAGGCGAATTAAATTTTATGTTATTTGAATTTGCATTCAATTCAAACTCGAATCAAATACTTCAAACTCAATTAAACTTGAATTGATTGTCTGCCATCTTTACTATCTAATTTATTATATAACATAAAAAACAAAAAGGAAGTTGATGATAATTTATTATATAACATAAAAAAACAAAAAGGAAATTATCATCAACTAGTAAGATATTCCTAATAAGCAATAATTGTGATATCCTTAGAAAAAATACCTTCACTTATCTTTCACTATAGGCAATTGTAGATTAAAATACTCTTTTTTTCTTTCTTCTTTTCAATAAATCAAAGAAAAAAGGAAAAGGTATGTGTGATGTGTATAAGGTGAATTTTGGACCATGTGTAAATTTATCATTTAGACTATGATAATATAGTATATAGATTAGGCCAAAACCCAAATCTCCCAAAGTGGCATTGGGGTCCTAAATCACACTCTCCTATACCCAACAAAGGAATGTTTCTTTTTCAATGCAATATGCAACAATTAAGACAAATCACAACAAAAGAATCCAATGCAATTATAGCTGAATGAAGAAGGCAACAATAACAATACTCTTTCTAAGCTTTCAAGAGTGATTTTCAAGTTATTTAAGAAGAAAAAAAGGTGGAAGAAGATGAGAATTTTCATATAAACCAAAAAACTCTTCATTTGGTGAAAGAATTAAGATAAAAGTGTTTTTGATTTATCGAATTTTTGAAAGTTTCTTAAGTAAACAAGCCACATCTTGCTCTTATCATCATCATATATCACTATCCCTCTAATCAACTCAACATAAACTCCTAATAATAAAATGGCAAGTTGGCACTTGAAACCATCTCTTTTTATCCCTTTTAGTGCTAAAACTTTTAAGTAAAAGATGAGTTTTTATAGGTTTTAGCAATGTTATGAATACCGTACCGGGTTCGGTACCGGATTAAGTTCTGGAACGGAACTGTACCGGTACCGGTCAGTACCGGATACCGTTTCGCGGAATTTTTTAAATTTATAAAATGGTCCCTAAAATTTTTAAAAATTGCAAAATAGTCCACATTGGTATATTATACAGTTGTACTGTATACTTTACTAGTTTACTGTTTATATTAACCATACTTTCAAAAATCTTAATAATAAATAATAATGACAATTAATATGAAATAACATTAATTTTTAAATATTTTACATATAAATAATAATCACAATTAATTATTTTCTATTTTGAATTAATTTTTTAGAATTGTTGTTTTTGACATTCCATTTCATTTTATATTTAATTAGACATAATCACAATTTTAATTAATATATAAAATTAATTTAATAATTATTAATAAATATAATTAATTTTAAAATATATAAATTTTGATTTAATAATT
>JANKYE010000224.1:34366790-34381316 GCA_032467995.1 Erythroxylum dillonii
TACGCCAGCCTCTTCAGCTTAATATTCCTTTGTCTTCTCTCCATTCAATGTCCATGCCAGTAGTTGCTTATTTAGATAGTGTAGCATGAATGATGGAGGTTAGCTATTAGTCAATACAGGCTGCATCTTCAGACTTGTGTATGTTGTCTTGCGTGGAGAGTGGAAACTATCTTTTGTTGGTGTTGGAAGCTATAGGCAAGTGTCGGGTAGTGGCATGAAGTAGAGGCTATTTTTGGAGTGGAGAGTGAGCTGTACATGGGCTAAAATAATTAAAAGGTGGGGCTGATGTTGATCCTTGGCTGGTTGGAACGAATTTTTCAAAGTCAAATTTGACAGTGCATAAAAATTAAACGTTGATGATTTAAGAGCCCAAATTTTATCAATGTCTTCGTCTTTGAGTTAGCTTCAATACGAGACTTGAATCACGGGATTCCGCCATCTGAGTCAAAAGTTATGCGCGCATGTTTCACCTAATCTTTTAATGCCACAAGCTGCCAATTCTAGCCACCAACTTCACGCCTATAACCAATGTTTAATCAGCTCTTTTTCTTCACTTTCTACGCCAGCCTCTTCAGCTTAATATTCCTTTGTCTTCTCTCCATTCAATGTCCATGCCAGTAGTTGCTTATTTAGATAGTGTAGCGTGAATGATGGAGGTTAGCTATTAGTCAATACAGGCTGCATCTTTAGACTTGTGTAAGCTGTCTTGTGTGAAGAGTGGAAATTATCTTTTGTTGGTGTTGGAAGCTATAGGCAAGTGTCAAGTAGAAGCATAAAGTAGAGGTTATTTTTGGAGTGGAGAGTGAGCTGTACATGGGCTAAAACAATTAAAAGGTGGGGCTGATGTTGATCCTTGGCTGGTTGGAATGGATTTTTCAAAGTCAAATTCGACAGTGCATAAAAACTAAACGTTGATAATTTAAGAGCCTAAATTTTATCAGTGTCTTCGTCTTTGAGTTAGCTTCAATACGAGACTTGAATAACGGGATTCTGCCATTTGAGTCAAAAGTTATGCACGCATGTTTCACCTAATCTTTTAATGCCACAAGCTACCAATTCTAGCCACCAACTTCACGCCTATAACCAATGTTTAATAAACTCTTTTTCTTCACTTTCTACGCCAGCCTCTTCAACTTAATATTCCTTTGCCTTCTCTCCATTCAATGTCCATGCCAACAGCTGCTTATTTAGATAGTGTAGCGTGAATGATGGAGGTTAGCTATTAGTCAATACAGGCTGCATCTTCAGACTTGTGTAAGCTGTCTTGCGTGAAGAGTGGAAACTATCTTTTGTTGGTGTTGGAAGCTATAGGCAAGTGTCGGGTAGTGGCATGAAGTGGAGGCTATTTTTGGAGTGGAGAGTGAGCTATACATGGGCTAAAATAATTAAAAGGTGGGGCTGATTTTGATCCTTGGCTGGTTGGAATAGATTTTTCAAAGTCAAATTCAACAGTGCATAAAAGCTAAATGGTGATGATTTAAAAGCCCAAATTTTATCAGTGTCTTCGTCTTTGAGTTAGCTTCAATACGAGACTTGAATCACGGGATTCCGTCATCTGAGTCAAAAGTTATGCATGCATGTTTCACCTAATCTTTTAATGCCACAAGCTGTCAATTCTAGCCACCAACTTCACGCCTATAACCAATGTTTAATCAGCTCTTTTTCTTCCCTTTCTACGCCAGCCTCTTCAGCTTAATATTCCTTTGTCTTCTCTCCATTCAATGTCCATGCCAGCAGCTGCTTATTTAGATAGTGTAGCGTGAATGATGGAGGTTAGCTATTAGTCAATACAGGCTACATCTTCAGACTTGTGTAAGCTGTCTTGCGTGAAGAGTGAAAACTATCTTTTGTTGGTGTTGGAAGCTATAGGCAAGTGTCGGGTAGTGGCGTGAAGTGGAGGCTATTTTTTGAGTGGAGAGTGAGCTGTACATGGGCTAAAATAATTAAAAGGTGGGGATAATGTTGATCCTTGGCTGGTTGGAATGAATTTTTCAAAGTCAAATTCGACAGTGCATAAAAACTAAACGGTGATGATTTAAGAGCCCAAATTTTATCAGTGTCTTCGTCTTTGAGTTAGCTTCAATACGATACTTGAATCACGGGATTCCACCATATGAGTCAAAAGTTATGACTGAAACATCGTTGACAGGTCATTCTAGCACTCCAAAATATGACGTGAATTTTTGTTAATTTATTGCTCTTAAATTCCAGCTCTGAAAAATCTGCAATTAGTCCCAAAAAATTCGTCAATGAGTTAATAATTTAAGTATAAACTTTTAGAATTTTTGTCTAAACCAATCTCGAGATAAAAATCCTACATTGACTAGAGGTCAAGTCTGCCAGAAACTCAAAAACAGTGCAATTCAAGTCTATTTGTATCATTTATGCATTTTACGTCAATGGACCTCAAATAATGCTAAAACATGATAAACCAGCCATAGATAAACATAAAATGAATGTAAATGACTTTGAATTAAGTCTTAAACATATGTGAAAATATGAGTTTATCAAATTGAGTGTGGAATGAGCCATAAACTCTTCTTCTTTTTGTTAATATTGTCCTTACAAGTACCAGCCGTGAGAAATGACTTACAAATAATGATTCTCTTATTGAAAAATACAGGGAGTAATAACGGCAATATATAGAACTAAATCCGTTAATGTAATGTTAAATCTTTCAACCAAGATCCACATTCTACTCAGAGCAATAAATAGACCATAAATGTACACACCTCCAAGATTGGGCATAGCATCTTTATTCATTTTCTCCATCCAAGACACCACAAACCTATCAATATCCAACAAGCATGTGAAAGAGAGAGCTTATGATAGAAAAGCCTTGTCAATTATCACCATACACATATACCAAAAAACACATTCTCACCCATATGTTATACTTATAACATATTCTACCCTAAGGGATAGTATGAGACTAATTGTATCATTTCATAATTGTGATGAACTATGGTTTAATGGGCCAACCTATAGTTATTAAGATACTACCATGTGCCTCAAATGCAATTAGTAAAGTATTAACCATCTTATTATGGTTATTAAACATACATTAGGCAATTCAATTAATGGTTGTGAATATAGAATTAATGTTGTGATTATATTAGTCCATATACTTCTAACATTTCTCCCACTTAGATAATATAATCAAATCACGATACCAATGTCCATCATCCAAAGCCAATCAAATCAATCATATGCAATATCATATCAACATGACAAATTTACTATATATGATTAGGCCCTGGAGATATTCAAATACAACAATAACCATTAAAACAACATGCATGCAGTACAACAACTGAGACTATGCATTTGTTTCCTTTTGTACCTATCATTTCGTCAAACTATATTTAGACATCAACATATATATGTCAATATTAATAAGCAGTGATTGTAAATATTATTGTGCATGTTTCATATATATAAGTTATAAGCAATCCATACAAAGTACTAACATGCTCAATACAAGATAGCAAAATCCTACTAATCTTATCAAGCTAAGCTCCTAATAATCCCATACGGGAGATGTATTTTGCAAACACACATATAGGTAAGGTTTTTGTAAGTGGATCAGCTAACATGCTAGCTGTAGGCGTATACTTCAACAATAATGAGGGATTCAACAACTTTCTTTTTATACTTTATATCAATATGCTTTGAGTGAGAAGTACTTCTAGTATTCCTAGAGAAAGCTACAGCTACGGAGTTATCACAATACAATTTCAGCAGACTCAAAATAGAGTCTACAATATCCAATGTTGAAATGAAATTCCGCAACCGTATTGCTTGATAAGCTGTCTCATAACACGTTATATACTATGCCTCCATTGTAAAGGACGTTGTGAGTGTCTGGTTAACACTTTTTCACGATACAACTCCTCCAGCCATCATATAGATGTAGTCTTAAGTTAACTTTTTATCATCCATACATCCTGCATAATCGGCATCATTGAACTCAACTATATCAAGAGTGTCAGTTCGCCGATAATTCAACATATGATCTTTGCTACCTTGAAGATACCTCTTGATTTTCTTAGCTGCTTTTCAATGGCTAAGTCCAAGATCACTTAAGTACCTTCCCAACACACCTACAACAAAAGTAATATCAAGGTGTGTGCATACTTAAGCATACATTAAACTGCCTACAAGTGACACATAAGGAAAAACTTTCATTTCATCCCTCTCTTTATCTTTGTGGACATTGGGCTTTTAAGAATTTGTCACCCTTCACTATTGATGCCTTTCCAGGAGAACAAGAATGAATATTGAATCTTTTCAAGATGCGATCAATGTAAGTCTTTTGAGACAATCGAAGAATCTCATTAGCTCTATCTTAGAGAATCTGAATTCCAAATGCATAAGAGGTCTAGCCAAGATCCTTCATATCAAAATGGCTAAATAATAGTTGTTTTGACTCAAATAATAGAACATTATCGTTAGAAGTAAGAAAAATCTCATCAACACACAGTACTAGAAAAATGAAACTGCTTCCACTAAGCTTTATATATATACATTGATCAACTACATTCTCTTTGAAGCCATTTGCAGTGACAACCATTTCAAACTTGAGATACCACCGCTTTGATGCTTGTTTTAACCCATAGATAGACTTCTTGAGTTTGCAAACCATATGTTCTTTACTAGTCATCTCGAAACCAACTGGTTGAGTCATATAGATATCTTCATACAAATCTCCATTCAATAAGGTGGTCCTCATATCCATTTGATTGAGTTCCAAATCAAAATGAGTAACTATAGCCATGATGATTCGCAGTGAATTTTTTATAGAAACTGGTGAGAAGGTTTCTTTGAAATCAATTGCTTCTCCCTAGCTATAACCTTTATCTATAAGTCTAGTCTTATACCTTTATATTTGTCCACTCAAGTGATGTTTGATTTTGTAAACCCCCTTGCACTCATTAGGTTTGCAACCTTTAGGTATTTCAACCAACTCCCAAACTCCATTTTGCGACATGGAACTCAACGCATCTTCCATTTCATTCATCCACAACATAGATTGAGCACTATTCATCGCTTCTTAATAATTAACTAGTTCAGTAGTATCTCCCACATCAAACTTATGTTTTTGCAAATAGACAATATCATCATCAAGATTGGCAGATCTGCGTGTTCTTTGTAATCTCCTCACAATAACTTCATCATCCCCAGTATTAATGACTTCATCTTGTGCTTGATTATGAAGGTTCATCATGAGATTATACTGGAATCTATTCAATCATAGGGTCATCAGTAGGAGTGGAAGTGACGGGTACAAGGATTATAATACGTTCTTCTCTAAATACAATTTCTCTTGACCCTTGACTTGAACCAAATTTATCTTTAAAATAGACAGCTCTATTTGATTCTATGACTTTGGTGGTATGAGATGGGCAATAGAAACTAAAACCCCTTGATCCAATGATGTAGCCTACAAAGTAACCATTAATAGTTTTCGGATCAAGCTTATTAGATTGTGGATTATAGGGTTTTACAATAAAAGTGTACATCTGATTTAAGGCCAAAAATGTGTTATGTGCATAAAAGTGTATATCTAATTTGAGGCCAAAAATGTGTTATGTGCATTTTTTCTACTTTGCATCCCCAAACATGAAAATGGTGCAAGCTTGATTTCTTACTTGACCATAACTTATATGGAGTCTTTGGGATTGACTTGCTAGGTACTTGATTCAAGATATAAGAAGTTATCTTCAACGCCTCACTCATAAAAAATCTGGTAAACTAGAATGAATCAACATACACTGCAATATGTCAAAAAAATGTGTGGTTTCTTCTTTCAAAGATTTCATTATGTTGAGGTGTTCCTGACATTGTATATTTTGCTTTAATACCGCATTCTTGCAAGTATCTAGCAAAAGGCCCAAGATTCCTTCCACTCTCACCATAACGCCCATAATACCCTCTTCCTCTGTCAGAATTAACTTCCTTGATTTTCTTCCCCTTTTAAAGCTCAACATTTGTCTTAAAAATCTTAAACGTATCCAAAGATTCAGATTTTCACGAATGAGCTCCACATGATCGTACTGGAAAAAATTATCAATAAAAGTGAAGTATTTATAACCACCCATAGCAGGTGGAATAAATGGTTCACATATATCAGTATGAATCAACTCCAACAATTCTGTGCACCCGTCTGTTTTGCTTTTTCTAACCTTGGCGGTCAACTTTCTTTTAATACAATCAACACATGCAGTGAAATATGAAAGATCAAGATCTTGAAGTACACCATCTTTTACCAACCTCTCCATTCTGTCTCTATAATTATGGCTTAAACATTTGTGCCATAATATAGAAGATCTCAAATCCATCCTCATACGTTTGGAACCAACAACAGTATTAAGAGAAGAGGAAGAAACAACAATAAAAATATCACTCAACCCAAGTTTGTATAAATTTTTACATAAAATTTCATTTCCCACCAAAAGAGAGTCACGATATAAAGTCAATTTTTCAATTTCAAAAAGAAAAGTATAACCTAGTCTGTCCAAAATAGATACATAAATTAAATTCCTCCTAATAGAGGATAAATAAGCGACATCATTTAACTCTAAAAGATGTCCTGTATTCAGCGGTAATCTAAATGTCCCCAAAAATTCAACTTGGACTTTAGTATTGTCTCCCATGTACACTTGTTGCTCAAAACTAGTCAACCTTCTTCAACTTGTCAGTTTTTGTAAGGAATTCATAACGTGAATTGTTACTCCAGTATTTGATCACCAAGTATTTAAGGACATATCAATAATATTGGACTCCAAACAAACCATCACAAGACAATTACCTTTATTCTCTATGTTAGTTTTGAGCTTTCGGCAATCAGCTTTCTTGTGCCCAAAGTTCTGATAAAAGTTGCACTTCCCTTTGAAAAATCTATTCTTATGACTAATAGAAGATAAGTCCACCTGTCCATTTCCTTTAGAACTAACAGCTTCTTTTTGAAAGGCTTTTGGTCACTTGAGCTATTAGAAGTAAAATTTCTTTTTCGAGAATTGTTGTGGTTTGTCATCATAGAGATGCTTTTTGCCCTTTCTTTTTTTTATGTCATCCTCTTCCTTAGCAAGAATAGCAATCATCTCCTCAACAATCCATTGCTCTTTCTGAGCATTATAGCTTGATCTGATCGAATCAATTTTAGAAGGAAGAGTCCCCATCACAAACCATACCATGTAATCCTCACCAAGGTCCATATCCATAACCTTAAGCTTATGCTAATAAACCATGAGCTTGTCGATGTGAGCCCTAATGTCACTTGCACCATCGTAAATGGTGTGATAAAGCATGTTCAAGTACTCATTCTTTGAGAACTTCTCGTACTTCTTCCATGTACTATTAGCCTTGGGAATACTATTACAATGGATTAATCCATATAATACTTCATAATTATCAAGCAGCATCAGTTAGAGTATTCTCACTCCTTATAGGATTTCTTATCCTTCTCAGTAGCATCATCAACAGCCTTAGGTGGTGTATCAATTCTTAAGGCCAAGTCCATTTGTATGATAGTCAAATTCATCATGAGATATGCAATCCATTGCTTGTGATTAGTTCCACTTAGCGTCAAGATGACAGAGACTCTAGGATTGCTTAAAGCTAAATGAGAACTAAGAGCAATAACTATGATATGCATGTTAAAATAGAATCATGCGATTTGTACTCTTTTTCTCAAAATTAATTATATTATTCATGCTAGAGTTCCTTAAACAAATATAGAACTCATTCATAGGTAAGAACAATATATTAAATATAACAATCATATCATCAATGTACTGTTGAAAGGATAGAAAATTTGTGCGGTTCATAATAATTCAATAAAATTTTCACCATATTAAGCATCATATTGAGTAGTAATTATCGACAGGACAATTAATTACCCGTATGGATCTTAATGTTATTTTAGAGGAAAAACACAAATTTTAAACATATATTAATATTTAAAAGTTCCTCATCACAAATATTTTCACATGTTCAATTTTACAATAGGTAAAAATAAGCATTAATTATTTTCAAAAAATAATCATATTTTTGCCACAATAAGATTAAAAACAATTAGAATTATAAGATAAAAATCACTTATTAATCTTGCACATAAAAATATGAAAAGATAGAATATAAAAAATGGAGCAAAATGATGAAAAATTGGTCCAGAAAAACTTTGCACGTGCCCCCATGCTTTAATGTACCATTTTTTATATTTATTTTTTAGGGTTTGGGATGATGCCGTATATGGATTGTCCCTGACCCCTATCGAGCCCATGAGTTGACCTGCTTGAAACTCGGCCTCTGACTGTCCATTTCCGATGATGCTTGAGGGGGGTTTTTTTTCCCATTTTTCACGCTCTATGAATTTCCAATACCCATTTCAAGAAAAATACTCCAAAACTCAAAAGCTTCTAACCCATTTTGGACATTAACAAACCACCAAAAAAAAACTTCAAAATATCTCACCCAAAAAGGAGATTCATTTGCCCAAAACAAAGTTAAAAGCCAACAACAATAACAAAAAACAATTTCTACACCTTCAATGCATCATTTTGAGACTATTTATGTCAAAAACAGGTTGAGAAAAAATGGGTTTATACCCATATACAAGCCCTAAAATTAAATGACCATGTCACTTTAATACCAATTGTTATTCATAAATATAGTGAGCAATAACCATAAAATATAGAACTGAATCCATTAATGTAATGTTCAATCTTTCAACCAAGATCCACATTCTATTTAGAACAAACTAGACAATAAATGTACATACCTCCAAAGTTGGGCATAACATCTCAATTCTTTTTTTCAATTCAAGAGATTACAAACCTATCAATACCTAATGAATATGTGCCAAAGAGCGCTTATGGTAGAAAATCCTTTTCAACTATCACCACACACATACATAGAAAAACACATTTTCACCTGTATGTTATATTTATAATATGTTCTATTCTAAGGGGTAGAATGAGACTAATTGTGTCATTTCATAATTTTGATAAACTATGGTTTAATGAGCTAACTTATAATTATTAAGGTACTATCATGTACCTCAAATACAGTTAGTAAATTATTAATCATGTTATTATAATTATTAAATATACATTAAGCAATTTAATTAATGGCTGTGAATATAAAATTATTGTTATGATTATATTAGTCATGTCACCTCTTAAAGGGGGTGTACTCCATGAGATAATGATGCTTTTATTAAATGTAAAAAGCTACGACCTTTTTCTTTCTCAGCTCTGCTTTTTATCGTACCCAAGCAGTACTTCTTAAAGTTTTGCTGCATTCCAGGGCGGCTAGTCATGTTAGTGCGGTGCAAGCCAAAAAGTTTACTTGATAATTAAGAAAGTTTGAAACTTTTTTCTTTTTTTTTGAGGGGATGAAACTATTTTATTGGTTACTTAAAAGGATTTTGAGTCGTCGAGATAGGAAAAAAGTTCTAATTCAGCTAGAGCTTAACGATGTGTATTACTTTCCAACTTGCCAATGACATTGGTGATCTTATCAAGAAACTGATGAACAAAAACAACCAGCCTATATCTCATTGGTGCGCTTAGAGGGTTTAGTATTATGCAGCTTTGAAGTTGTTTTCAAATTATATAAAAAATGAACAAGCTGTTGAAATACTATATTCTTTGTCTGTCTAATTGCACCTGAGATTTAAGATTCTAAGGTCGAATACTAGTTGCTTAAGCTACTAATCTTTGGTAGAATATTAATAGAAGTATTAATTTTTCAGAAACTCCACTTCTCAAAAGATTAAGCATCCACTGGACAAACTATAACCAGATTGTCATTAACAGGATAGCTCAACTTGGAAGCTTAAATAAACTACTTCAAATTCCACAGATGTAGACTAACATGAAGTCCACCAACTTAGTTCAGTTTCTCAAGTTTCTTTCTATTGTTTCAACATGTTCCCTGTACGTATCCCAACATATCATTGAAGCTAAAAAGTTGCTGTTAAACGGATATGAATATTACAGTCCTTGGTTCTCCAAGTAAAGGTTGATCAGGTTACAATACCATAGTATAAATTACCAAATTGATAAGTAGTAGAATCCAGAGAAACCAGAATGGTGTTGGCTGCATCCTTGGCATAAGCCTCCAAATATCGAAGTGTGGGATCAGGCTAGCTTGCCAGGGTTCTTGAAGTCAAAGAACCTTCTGTTGAAGGTAATAATGCACTGAATAAATCATAAGGGGTGTGAACCTGTGACACATCAACTACTATGAAGGACAGACAGATAAGATCTCACTAGTAACCATTCTGATCTTTAACACACTGTTCATGAAGGACAAACATATAAGATCTCAGTAGTAACCGTTCTGATCTTTAACACACTGTTCTTGAAGGACAAACAGATTGTGAATAAACTCGAATCAGATAAGATCTAACTAGTACTCGAATCAGAGGTGGGTCTATACCTTATCAGCCATTGTAGGCAAAAACCGAAGGCATGAAGCTATAAGTTTATCTTTATTTTCAGCAGCAGACATGAAAAGAACATAAAAGATCATTTTCATGGCCCATGCAGGTTTCGAACCTGCGACCTTCGCGTTATTAGCACGACGCTCTAACCAACTGAGCTAATAGGCCACTTGAAAACTGGCTTCTTTGTTCAATACAAGTCATTAAGATATCGTCACTAGTCTAGGGATCTAATAAACATAAAAGGCAAATATATACAAAATAATTTTTTTCCAATATTTTAAAAACTGGACCGTAAGTTAAACTACTAAGATAAAAGTTTAAATATTTAAAAGATTCTACTGATATTGGACCGTCAAAAAATAGGTTAAATATTAAATAAAATTAAAAATTTTAAAATATAATTAATTTATATTCTTATAAATTATTTTTAAAAAGGGACAAAATTTTGTAATAAATATTAGAGCATTATTTAGTATTCTATAACAATTTGAAATTTGTAATTTCAGAACATTGTCACTCTCCTAGCATAGTATCAACATCATTTACTTTTTTTTATAAGGGATAACAAATTAAATAGTAATTAAAATTTTTAGGAATTTTTCATTGCTAAATTTTTAAAGAAATTTAATTCTATAATTAAATTTTAAAATTTATACAAATCAGGTCAAAAATTACCGTTACTAATTTAAAGCGTCTATCAAATATCACATAATGTTCATCTATTAGACAAATTAGTAAAAACGATAATTTGATCTTATTTGTACAAATTTTTTAAAATTAGTCACTAAATTTGAAAACTTTAGAAAGTTTATCTCTAAATTAGACACTTTGAATTTGTTATCCCTTTTCATAATTAGTACACTGAGTTTTAATATTTACAACATATTATTAATTTTAGTATCTTATCTAGTTAGTATGAAGATTTATGTAGAGAAAATTTACACAATAGCATGAAGATTAACATAGATTTTTTCAAAACCAGAAGCAAGACAGCTTTATAGGAATGTAAATGTCATTCCAAGTTTCAAAGGGAAAGCTGTAGTAACCAATAATGTTTGTACATGGGCCAACTACAAGCAACTTCTTTTGTTTCTTGGAACTAACCATAGGTAGAAGAAGAAAGTAACTAAGCAAGCTTTTTTGTAGCAACTAAGAGATGATTGCAGATTACTCCACCAATGCACTAACCAGTGCTGATGTTCCTAATGGCTTGCCTCGTCCCATGGTGAAACCTCTGGTTCCATCAGGCATTCTTGGACCCCTTGAACTTTGCTTAGGAGATGCTTCATATTGTTGCAGAGAAGACAAGAGTAGGCCTCTTCCACCATGGCTTTGACCCCTTCCTCTGCTCTTTCCTCGGCCTCTTCCCCATCCCTTCTTTGACGATCCTGTGTTTTCTTCAGCCTGTCCAAAATGAAAACACAAACACTCACACTTCTTTTCTGGATCCATCTCAACTGCCTCATTTGTGCATACGTGTGATTCTTACATTACTTTCAGTGACACAGTCTGCATTGCTTAGGTGAGAGGGATCTTCAAGCTGTTCTTGACCAACTGTGTATTCATTATCAAAAATGCCATCGAACTCTGACTTTCTGTTCTTTAGAACAGACTTTGGCTGCCATTTTTCAAGTATACAAACTTGTCAGCTTTTCATTAAGCAGGACAATTCTCGATGAAATGAGTTTCAGGACATACCGAGCACCTAAGTAGCAGTCTTACATGGAGCCCTTTTCTCCAATTCCCTTCATCATTCAAGGTCTCAACCTGGTGAAATCAGAAAATTTTGATACATCGAGGGGGGAAAAAAAAGAGGACACATAGCAGTTATGGAAGCCATAGAATATGGACATACCGCTCTTTCAGCTATTTCTGGAACCTCAAACTCCACAAGTGCATGTAGATTGAAAATAAAGAATCATGAGAGATCTGCAAGTTATAGCATACAGCATGTGTCTTTAACTTATTATGAATACCTTGTTGCTCATTAAGAAATCGCTTTTGGAGCGGGACGAATTGGATTCTTGCGGATGACATATTCTGATGGTTTTCACACTGCTCAGGAAAGAAATATATGAGTAAGCAGCAACAGCAACACATTAACCAGGAATGTCCCCGGGAAAGAAACTTAACCTTCCAACCACACTGAATATTTTCTCGAGGTTCTGGTGAGAGTGATCTTCAGGCAGGTTCTCCACAACAACTGTACGAGACTGCAAGTCCTCTCTGTCCTTTTCTGTGAAAGGAATCTTGCGTTTTACCTTCTTGCCATCTTCACTTAAAACCTGAAACAAGAGAAACAACAAATCAAAGTTGTTTTGAGAATGCCAAAAAGTTAACAACTCTGGCTTTTGATGCACGAAAGTCATGAGATTATTGTTAGCTAAAGAACTTACAAGCTTGGAAGAAGATTGGAGTGCCTGAGTAAGCAACTGATTGTTATTAGTCAGAGACTTCATTTTCTTTGTGGAGGCAATAACAGATATAGGAACTGTGGTAGAGGCAAAAAATGTATATACGATTAGTGTTTCATCAGTGCTATACACAAAACTCCTGCTAATGATTCTTACCATAACCTTCGGGATCTTTACTAATGTGTTTTGACATAGATTCGTTTGCAAGTAGACTCATGTCACTAAACTGATACTCCACCTGTTCAACACAAAATCAATGCTTAGAATTGGAAGAAGTTCCAGATTATAACTGGTAATCTCGATTTTTTACAACCAAATGCATGCGCTCGAATTCAATGGCGATCATGAACAAATGCCTTCACATAATCACTTTCAAGATTTTCTTATATGAATGCAGGAATCAGATTTAATAGCATCATATGGTTAGGTAGTATGTACTTCGCCAGTCACATAAATAGTCAGTAATATTTTTAATCCCTTTCAGAGTAATTGCAGAAACTCAGGAACCAAAAATCAACTCAGAACTCATTTGATGGGATCAACAATCAACCTAAATTGGCAAATACTGCAAGAAGGTTGCATAAAAAACAGAACTTGATATCTACAAACAGAATTTCTGGCAACTGTCCTTGTCTAATCTCATATTTTGACGGAGAGGAGATGATCCAGAAGAAATTTATGGTCAATAAGATTGAATCATGAGGATAAGACGCTTAATTGTAAACATCAAATTGATTAACACATCAGTCTCGGATGAATGCTATCAAAACTTGGCCAAGAACATTCATAGCCACAGAAATTTAACTGTTCTATGAATTGTCATTCAACTGATGATAGATATAACCAACCAAACCCAAAAAAAAAGAAAGAAAGGAAGATTGGATTGAATGCATAAGCAAAGAACAAGAAACAAAACCCAGATCACCAAAAAAAAAAACAATTCAATAACAAAAAAAAAGAAACCTGTTTGATGATCTTTTGACGAAGATCGTCAGTGAGAACATTGTTCTTGTTGGACTGATTAGGCACAGCGAGATTTTGATTAGAGATCAAAAACGATGAAGGATCTTGATCACCAACAAAGAACCAATCAGACCCGTTAGCCGCACCAAGATAATGAAAACAAGGAATGAAATAGCCAGACACAGGGATTTGAGACGATGCATTTGATCTGGGCACAAACTCGGGGGCTTGAGCGTTGAACTTGAAGGACACACTCATATTACCACTACTCCTACCGCCACTACTACTACTACTACTAGAATTACTGCTGCTACAACTGGAACTGGGTTTACTTGTTTCTTTCATTTTCTTCTCTGTAAAGCTTGCTTCTTCCTTGATCTTTTCCTCTGGTTGTGCTTGTGACATCTTTGTTTGATCACTTTCTTGGTCTGTGTTGCATAAAGTTTCAATCTTTAACACTCTCTCTCGTGTGGGTATGTATGTTCCTACGATTAAGAATGAATGAATGTGTTCTCTCTCGCTGTTCCTGAAGTTTTGTAACTGTATTGTGAGATATTGAATCCACATTTCGCGCCCAAATAGAGGCTGCTTAGTACCACCCCAAATCCCCTGTCCAAATTACCCAGTACCAACTCTGTCCAAGTGGATCTAAGCCATCCATTTGTGTGGGACCCACACAAATAGATGGTTTAGATC
>JANKYE010000224.1:34387813-34398050 GCA_032467995.1 Erythroxylum dillonii
CCAAGTGGATCTAAGCCATCCATTTGTGTGGGACCCACACAAATAGATGGTTTAGATCCACTTGGACAGAGTTGGTACTGGGTAATTTGGACAGGGGATCACCACCCGCTTAGTACATGAGACCGTTGCTTGTAGGTTTTGACCAGCTTTCTTTTCTCTTTTTTTTTGGAAACTTTCATTTTTCCCAATTTGGCATTTTTTTATATTTACCTTTTTAATGCACAAAATTTATGGACCAATGACATGTTAAGATGAAATAATTTTAAATGTTTTATCCAAAAAATTTCTTAAGAAAAGCTTAAACTTTAGCTTAATTGCCAAACCTAATAATTTATTTTTTAGTCTTTTTATAACAGTATAATTCTTATTGAACTTTTTAAACTTTAAATCTCTTGTTTTACTGGTTTCAATTCTAGTCTAGTTTTAAAAACATTAGTTGATATGGCTCCTATAAATGGGATTAATTCTCTTGTTTCTATTTCCATGTATCATCCTGTGCTCGAGACCATCAATCCATTTATCTGTTAATATTTTAATTGATGGATAGATAATCTCGGATACAGGGTGGCACACAGAAACAGAAAGAGACACCCTCTGTCTCCTATAAATGAAAAGAACTAGTTATTGAACAAAATGTAACAGTGCTTATACCAAAGAAAAATATTTTAAATAAAATATTATGTAATTAATTAATTACTTATTCTTAATACAGGAGATTCATAATTATACTCTATCCATGAATAAAGGATGCCTTCTCCGTGAAGTCATAAAAAATGATTGATTACGCCAATAGTTCACACATAATTTCATGTTTCATACTTTGTACGTGTTCCCTTAACCATTTAGCCATTCAAATTTTATTATTAAGAGTGCTTAATAATAACATTATTATTAATTACTGAATTGAATTTATTGCTTAATGTAAATTATCAATTAATTCAATAATTAATTTTAAATATATAATCAAACTTTTTTAAAACTTTTCTTCACTTTGAAAAATGTTATACGATATCCAACCTATTTTTTTAATTATCTAAATTCAATTCAAAATTTAATAAATTTACCGACGTTTAAAAATCAGATTAAAAATTAAACAAGTAAGACAAAAAGTTTTAAGTTTAAAATGTTTAGCTGATATTAGACCATTATAAACCTGGTTAAAAATTGAATAAAACTAAAAAAATTTAAAATATGATTAAAATAGACTATCATTACCGATTGAAATTTTTAAAGCTTAATAAAAAAGAATATTGTTAAATAAAAATTAATTGAATTATTTTAGTTTATAAAATTAATTAGTTTATAAAAACTAACCGATTGTCAACAATAAAAGTTATTAAACTAACTCTATCGAGAGGAGTATCTTTAGACGTCTCTTGTAACAGATGTGGTCTGGTGGAAACTGTGGATCATCTGCTGCTCTCTTGCCCTTACGCTATAAGTGTTTAGACTGCTGTAGGTTTTTTTATGCATGGTGATGATATTAAATGTTGGATCTCCTCAGTATTAATTGGCAATAATTCTAATATTGGAAACCAAAATTTGGCCATTTGCTGGAGCATTTGGTTTCATAGATATCTTTTTTGGTGGGAGCAAAAGGATACTCTTCTTAGTGTAGTTGTGACTTTTGCAGATAGTTTCCTTAAGGATCGGCAAGAGGCTAAATGTGCATCTAACTAGGTTCAATCGAATTACAACAATTTTTCTCATCGTTACTCTTGGAGCAAACCTGAAGTTGGTTGGTTGAAGTGTAATGTGGATGCTTCAATTTTGAAAAGAGATAACAGTTCGGATTTTAGGGTTGTTCTCAGAGATGACCAAGGTCGGTTTGTGAAAGCTTTCTCGGATCACATCCCTTGTTGTGTGGATGCTTTACTGGTTGAAGCAAATTTAAGAAGCTTTGGCTTGGCTCATGGGTAAAAACTTTGACAGAATTATTCTGGAGTCAGATTGTCTAGAAGTGATAAACAATCTTAATAATTCTTCCGGTAATTTGTTAAAGGTTAGTGCAGTGTTTGCTGAGTGTCTGTCACTTATGAATCACTTCCAACATTTGTCCTTTTAATGGATTTCTCGGAGTGCTAATAAAGCCACTCATTCGTTAGCAAGGGTAGCTTTATTCTATGCAAATCGTCTCGATTGGAATAATATCCTTAGCAGTATTGTTTCCACTTTTCGTTCTGATTCTTCCGCGCTTGCAATCAATTATGAAGAAGCTTAGATCCGGGTGTATAGGGTAAAGCCTATTGACTATAGGTTTAGTGGCTTCGTCGGTTTTGATTTCTCATTTTCTTTAATGAATTTCTTTAGTTTCAAAAAAAAAAACAAAAATACTCTATCGGTTCATTTTCATTAACACTTTTGTTACCACCACAACACTTTTAAGGGCTGTAGACATATTCCCAATGGGCCTAAGATGTTAAAGGGCTGGTTGGGGTTTGATTTAGGATTAAAGTCAGACTTGGGCCTCTTCCCAATACCCCAAAAAGAAGAGAAACCTAAACCCAAGTATCAACTTTAAACAAGATTCAGGTAAGTTCAGAGCCATGAATCAAAGTCTTAGCCTTTTATTTATCACTCTCGTCATCATCTTCGAAACACACACCTTGTAGACTATGCCACAGACACTATGAATTACCCTACTGTATAGGAAAACAATCATTCATCATAAGGTTTGGAAGCCATGCGAGCTTCAAACTCATCAATAACAACAAAGTGAAAACATAGAAGATGACCAGTCAAAAGTAGTATTGGCAAGTACTCAAAATCAAACCCCATACTGTCCTATCATAGGTAACACCTTTATCCACTGCTATTATATCATTGAAATTAATCATACACTTGAAGATGACATCTCATGTTAAGGCAAAGAGAAATTAAATCACCACAATTCAATTTGATTAATATTTTTAATTGTACAAATGTGATTCAAAAACCCATTTGAGGATTCTTTAAACATATATATATTTCTTTCAACTGCTTAAATCAACAATAATAACAACAATTACTCAGTTAAAATCTTGCTAAAATGTGAGGTTTGGAGAAGTCTTATAGTATGCAATCTTAAGATCTGGAGAAGTCTTATAATATGCAGTCTTGCTCCTAACTGGTAGAAAAACTATTCCGATTTTCAACTGCTTAAACCACTTTTAAGAAATAGATATGATCATGGAATCCTAAGTAACACAGTTGATTAAATTAGTAGGAATCATGTGCAGTTGATCCATGGTTTCCAATTCCAACAACTCAAGATCCATAAGATACTAATTGAATATTCAATTGGTAAATGTACTACTAATATTCTCCAGCATATTAATTCAATATAAAAAATGGGGACAAAATCCTTGACTTGAAGGATTGGTAACAATATAGTTTAATTTTATGATTTTTTTACACTAATAATGATCCTCTCTACCTGGTCAATGAAGGAATCTTCAATTAGGAGTGGTTTTGTTAGTGGGACCAATGACATTAATCTTGATCTTATCTACCATTTAGATGTAGTTGCTAATATTCTATAATTCATTTAGTCCGAATCAAATGAAACATAAACATTTTTCTTTCTTTTAAATCTACGACAAAAATTCAGTAGAAATTACACTTATACACGAAATCTGAAAAGATTAAAGAGAACATATTTTATCTCTAACTAGTAAAGAAGTTGTTTCCGAATGACCCCCGTATATTATATTTATCCATTTGGAAGGAGAATTTAATGAGAGGTAGCGTCATTTTCACTCACTTCCTTCACCAAACAATATGTACCATATTTAAAGTAGCTATATCAATGTGGGCTCCTTCATTATATTTTGTCTATAAGATTCTCTCTATTATTTTTGTTTGTGAGATAGACTGTTTTGTCATGCACACAAATCAAACACAAGCATTGGGTTGTGTTTTCTTTTTAATTTTGTTTCCTTTCAACTATTACTATGATGATGGGTTAGGTGAAAGGCTATAAACATTTGGACTTTTATGTGCTGACTAATTAAGAACTTTGTTTGGGGACTCCATGATCATGATCACTAGTACTTTCCTTCTTCACCTGGCACAACATGATATATATGCTTACCAAGTTGATTCTGGCACCTGTATCGTTATGCTTACAAGCTGTTTTGCTTAATTATGAGTATGTTTTCCCAAAATAGAAAGAACCAACTTCTTGGTTTTAGAGAATATGCAAATTGGTCTTGTCATTCGAGGGGAAGAATTGGCTCAAGGGTTAGGAAATAGTCAAAAACCGAATCTTGATGTTGGAGTGAAAATCAGGATTTAGAGCATTAAATATGCACCTCGTTGTTCACAATCGTGTGATCTGCTATTAGGCCCGAGGTCATTTTCTGTTTTAGCAACAGTTTTCTTGTTTTCCAAACAGATCATAAGTGTGAAATATCAGAAGTTGTAATTTATGGGTCTTGAACAATGAGAAGCTCTTGAAACAGTAGATGAACACAAGAAAATACAAGAACAAATTCCTCTTATTCTTCTCAACTAATATAGATAGGTATGGATCTGGTTTTGTCATCATGTACAACCAAACCACTTTCATGTACAGCCAAGAAGCTTTCATCTATTAATTGTACATTGAAATAATGTCTTTGGTGGCATGTTATGCTCATCCAAGTAAATCACAATAATTCTCATTATGTCACACTCATGATCCTAGCATGCAACTTTTTATACCAAGCGTCCCCAATTTTAATTGTTCACGACGAATCTTGAAGGGAACACCAACATTGAATCCTATCTAACCCAAGTACTGTCATGGTGACCAAAGCATGAAGATGAGTGAGGTGTGAAAGTTGATTATGGTTGGAATTACCTTTTTCTTGGAAGGGTTTGCTTGATTTGCTATGTGATCCTAAGATAAGAAAGAAAATTTATACTGAACAGGATAAAAGGTTGCCCTTTCTCTACAAGATTTCTTATCCATCAGAGTTAGCAATGTAACGACAAAGTTTAGAATGAAAAGATGTGAGTTTTGATCTCATGAATCTTTTGGAAACAACCATATCAGGATGGGACGAGATGAAATGTTCCTAGTCACCGTTTAATTGCTTTGGAAGACAGCAAATTGGGCAGAAGACTTGGAATCTTTAAATAATTCCAGATTCAGAAATGGTGGATTGCTTCAAGAATCATTTTTTAATCTGTCTTTCTGGGAACTGCTTGAGAATGTGTGGTCGTTAGGCTAAAGACAAATTCTACAGCTTTTCGTGGTTCTCCACAAGCAAATTCACCAAACCTAAAGAAAGATCAACTGAATCCCCAAACTAACTTCAAAAGGTGGCATCTTGTGAATGTCAGCTAATTCCACCTGCATTCTCTGCTGTTCAGCTTTCTAAAAACCGTTCTTCGGAAGCTCATAGACTAGAAATTATACATCAAATGTTTCATTAGAATAGGTTAATTTCCATAGAATGAGGATAAGTTTGTTTGTTATGATAATTATATCATCATAGATTTCTTATGCCAATTCCGAGAAAATACAGAACTCAATGTCAATTCACAAGAAAAGCTAAACCTGCAAAATTTCACATCCTCTATCACACTCTCAAGATCCCCGCTCCATTATGTAAATATATAGTATTATTTCTGTGTTCATATGATCCTCCCATGCGTAATTTTATCTGCAAAATTCATGGTGGATATATCCTATACATCATCTTTGCCCGATCTTTGAACATGGCTTTTCCAGATGTAACCCTCGGATTTTGCATCTTCATCATCTTCCATGCTGTCGCCTCCGGTGTTTCCAGCTAATTGGAAAGGACCTTGAGGAGAGCCGGATTGTGAACTGGCAGCCTTTGCAGATTCACCATATTGATCTTGGGACATCCATAAACCCCCCAAAACAACTACAGATTGGTTTGCAGAGCTAGCTGAAGTTGGTGGCATTCTTCTTGTATGAAGTCGATACTTCTGCAAGATAGTAAACATTATCGATCAATCTTCTGCATCAATTAGAAGTATTCACATCTTCAACAGTAAGAAGCAAAGTAAATTGTAAAACAATTCCAACATTTTCTTTCACTATTCTCACGCTTCCCGAGATCAAACAGCAACAGTGCAAGGTAGAAAACGAAGAACTCACTTGCAGATGACTCTTTACTTCATCATTGGTCAAGCCATCAACTTGCATAAGCTCTCTAATTTGCTTTGGAGTAGCAACTGCAAAATTTAAAGAAAAATCAGTTTGGATAGAACTTGAGTCATACTCATACCTCATAAATATAAAACAGCACGGAATGGAAAATTTTGCTAGTACAATCAACACAGGACTTGCGTACGAATTCAAGTTTAAAAAGACATAACATACTAACCTTGACAACCTCCAAGTTGCTGTAAAGCACTGACAAAACGCCGGTGCAACTCAGGTGACCAGCACCTCCTCTGCTTCCTGGAAGCCTGTTGCTGACATGATTGAGGTCCATTTCGTATGTTTGACTGGGAATTAGGAGCAGAAGATGAAGCTGATCGACTGCAGTTGAATCTTGAACCAGCAGAGCTGGATTCCTCCCCTAAGTTCTTGATTCCAGGAGTCAGAAGAGAGAGACCAGGAACTGGTAATTCCTCTTTATAACTACCATGCTTCTTTGATAATACAGAGCAAGACTTCAATGGAATTAGTGCTCTTCCTCCATTTCTGTTCTTGCAGGCCTGGATTGCATCATCATTTCCACACTGATTCCCTTTCTTTGAAGTCTATCAATCAAAAGAGGGAAAACAAAAGTCAATTTCCATTTTATAGTTCTCCTGTTGTATTAAAAAGTTTGAACTTTGAGACGCTTAAGATATGTTTCACATCAATTTTACTCGTTTCCGAATTAGCTTTTATACCTTAGACTCTAGTTCGGGATTTGGTTTTGAATCAAAGATGGATTTTTCAGTAGATGTCCGATCATCAGTGTTCCATAACTGAACAGAGCTCATCCAGTTTTTCTTGTCTCTAGAGTCCTTCTCCTTCATTTCACCATTTTCATTGTCATCACAGTTTTTCTTCAATGGAATGAACTCTTCTAACACTGGTTTACTCTTTGATGCTGCGCATTGCATTGCCTCTTCTTTCAGAAATAGAATCGCTGCAATGAAAGAAAGTCTAAAAGGATCAAAAATCACATAATCGGTCTAACAAACCATTAAACATCCAACGAAGAACAAATATTCACAATCATCTTTAAAGAAGGAGAAAAATAAATCTTTTGAATCGACCTATTAAGGCGATGTAAACCCATTATCCAAAGTTCTCATCCCGATCAAAAACAACCTAATAAGAGCGAATAAACCCGTTTTGTTGAAATCTCCATTACATTGCTTAAAAACACGATAGTTCAAGAAACCAACCATCGTTCAAGAGGAGCATGCAAAGAGGGAGTTCGCGTTTAAACGCATCGATCTTCCTCATCTCATCTTCCAAAACCTTTACAAAACCATCAACTCTAGAAACCTTGTCGCAGACATCTCCGATCACCGACAACTCCTTAAGAAAGTCGCTGACAGTCTTGGGAACAAAAGTTGGCCTGAAATCCAAGCTCAGTTCAGGTGGTGGAAGAGAACCCATTTGAATACAATACCTCCCCAATTCCTCAACACTCTCTTTTCACCAAATTACCCAACCAAAACAATGTATACAATCAAAGACCAAAGCTTTAGAAAGAGAGAGAAAGAGGCAAAGAAAGTAGCGAGAGGGAAAAAGAAATGGCGAGATCTACATGAATATATAGAGAAAGAAGAAACTAGAAAAGGGTTTGGCTTTTTATGTGGGTTTTGTTTGGGAAAGCGGAAAAGAAAAGTTCTTTTTTGTAGAGAGGGAAGGAAAGAGAAAGTGAAGGAAAATGGAGGAAACGGAAGGAAAATAAATGGAACTGAGGATGAGAAGAGAAGATAAAGAGAATCTATAAGTGGGTGTGTATTATTCTCCTTTTCTCCTTTTGTTTGTAATTTTTAAAAAAATAATAATTGAAAAACGAAAATAGTAAGAAAATCTATTTCGGGTCGTCGCATATTTTATCTTCCAGTTTAGATTATATTCAGTTTTTAACTAGTCGCGTGTTATTTTTATTTTTAGTTTAATTTATTTTTATAATTTTTGTTATTAAAAATTAATAATTTTGCTAATTAATCAATCATTTTGTAAATTAATAATTTTTTATAAACTTAAAAATCATTTAATTTTAATATAACAATATTTTTATTAAACCTCAAAATCGTGGTAAGTAAATACAATCTCTCTCGACCATATTTTACATTCTTTAATTTTATTTAAATTTTAACCGATTTTATGATAGTCTAATATTAATTAAACATTAAATTTTTTATTTTACCGATTTAACTTTCGATCCGACTTTTAAAACATTAATACTTACCTTATAAAAAAATAATGCAATATGATATGGTCAATTCTTCATTATATTAATCAATATTCTAAAATGTAATATAAAGATGTATAAATATACAAATGATTTTATGTTATCTCTTTTATAATATATAATTAAATTGTCAAGTTTAAATTTTTTTTAGGAGATATATAGCAAAATCCTTACCACTACAACAGGAAAATTACCTCAGATAAGCTCAAGACTCGTTCTTTAAAAAAACACGGTTTGATTTTCTTTTTTAGTTATATATATATATATAGTCATTGTTTTAATTTTAAAAAGCAAAATAAAATTTGAAAATACAGAATATTTGAGTTTTAAATTAATATTAGTATTAAGATTAATCCATAATTTGACTTCGTCACTAATTAATTTCACAAAATGTTTCAACAACAAAAAGGCTTACTTTAGACTTCAGGGTACTCTTTGGAAACTCTTTCCGAATGAAGAAGAAGAAAGGGGGTGGTCCAATTCCAAACCCAAAAAATGTGTGAAATGACTAGCTCCTTTTTGTGCCCCTTGAAGGCCTTAAATTAACCAACTCCAAAGCGCGGGTTAGTCAGTAAGAAACTCTCTTAGTTTAAGTGAAGCTGTGTTCTTATATACGCAGTCATTTAAAATTTAAGGCAGAGTTTTTTTTCCACAAAGGACCTACCTGACTCGAGCAAGAATTAATTTAAGTGTAAATGATTTAAAGATATCTTTTTATAATTGGGACCCTCTTAAAATATTTGTGGGAAACAAAAAGGAAAACCTTTGAATTAACCTAGTGTTGACTGGTTATTAAGATTTCTTCTCTTCAAACACTAATCTCAAACTCAAACTCAAACTCAAATCCATTTGTAGTCAAAAGAGAAAAACCCTTTTTGTGTTTCGTTTTTAAGATCAAGAAGGATTCACATTTTTTGAAGGGAAACAAGAGACCACCGATATGGAATATAAGTGCAATGAGATGTGAACACATCTCAGGTAACATTACTTGGCCATGCCTTAGTTTTCTTTCTTCAATGTTTTAAAAGTCAAACAACCGGTTTATCAATAAAAAATTAAAAACCCTGAACTCATTAACATTCAGTTCGGTTTTTTTCTTTTTAATTTGATTTAATTTAATAATCTTTGTTATTAAAAATTAATCAATTTATTAATTTAATAATAGTCTCTTTTTTTAATTAAACGTTAATTTATTCGAAGAGTAAGGATAATCTTCTTTAATTATTTTTTAATTTTATTTAAATTTTAACTGATTTTATAACAATGTAATATTAATTAAACTTTAAATTTCTTATATTATCACATTAACTTTAAAAAATATTGGTATTTTTACCGACAAGTATATCACAATAATAATAACAACAAACCATATGGTCTATGTTTAAGATTCTTCTATGCTCTTGGTCAAGTGCCCTTATCGCCTTTTTCACAAATTTCAAAGCGAATCCACTACTTTTGCATCCCATATCCTAATTGGGCGGATTAGAAAATTTTTGGATTCATTCCAAACCCTAGTTTACGGTCACCATTTGATTCACACCTATACGCAACCTAAAAGAATCTAATGGAGTAACTCCAAGGCACAAATGAATTGGTAAGGTTTTTTCTGGTTTAGGTGAGGTCATGGGTTCGAATCATCTTTATATATACAGCCATTTAAAATTTAGGATTAGAACTTTACTTCTCGCAAAAGACTTATCCGGTCCGAACGAAAATTAATTTAGATGTGAATGACTTAAAAGTGTCTTCCTATAATTAAGACCCTAGTAAAACAGCTCATTAGAAAGAAAAAAAAAAAGAATCTAATGGAGTACTTTCTATGACCTAAGATTTCTAAATTAGCAAAACTCCATAGAAAGTGGTACAAA
>JANKYE010000224.1:34503355-34513433 GCA_032467995.1 Erythroxylum dillonii
GTGATGCAATCAAGAATAAATCAAGGTTAGTAGCTCAAGGATTTTATCAAGAAGAAGGTCTTGATTATAATGAAACATATGCACTGGTGGCTTGATTGGAAGCAATTAGATTGCTATGTGCCTTTGCTTCTTATAAGAAGATCAAATTAAATCAAACGGAAGTCAAAGTGCATTACTCAATGGCTACATTCAAGAGGGAGTTTATGTCAAACAACTACCGGGTTTTGAAGATCATGAACATCCAAATTATGTCTACAAGCTCAAGAAGGCACTATATGGATTAAAGCAAGCAACTAAGGCATGGTATGAAAGGTTAAGTACTTTTCTAACCCAAAATGGTTACATTCGTGGTAAAGTTGATAATACTTTGTTTATAAAACATGTTGATCAAGATATGTTAATTTGTCAAATTTATATTGTTGATATTACTTTTTATGCTACTAATGAATCTTTGTGCAAAGAATTTAGTGACTTAATGCAAAGTGAATTTGAAATGAGCATGATGGGAGAACTCAAGTTCTTTCTTGGGTTGCAAATCAAGCAATTCAAATATGGCATCTTCATTCACCAATATAAGTATACAAAAGAGCTTCTAAAAAAGTTCAACATGGAAGGATGCAAAGAGGCAGTAACACCTAGGGCATCAAATCTGGTTTTGGAAAAATTTAAACATGAAGAAGATGTTGATCAAAAGCTTTATAGAGGTACGATCAACTCTCTTTTATATTTAACCGCATCTAGACCAGATATAATGTTTGCTACTTTTCTTTTTGCTAGATTTCAATCTAGTCCTAAAATTTATCATTTAAGTGCTTGCAAAAGCATTTTTAGATATCTTAGCAAAATAATTAATCATGAATTATCGTATCCTAGTTATGAGTCTTTCGATTTGTCTACTTATAGTGATGCTGATTATGTTGGTTGAAGGATAGATAGAAAAAAGCACAAGTGGCCTATGTCATTTCTTAGGTTCATCTTTAATTTCATGGGCTAGTGAAAAATAAGTTAGTGTAGCTATTTTTACTGCTAATGTAAATATGTAGCAGCTAGAAGTGCATGTGCCCAAGTTCTTTGGCTTAAACATCAATCACTTAATTATGGTATTTTTGTTAAAAATATTACAATCTATTGTGATAATACAAGTGCAATTTGTTTGAGTAAAAATTCAATTTTGCATAGTAGAACAAAACATGTTGAGATTAGACATCATTTCATACGTGATCATTGTTTGAAAGGTGATATTTGTTTAAAACATGTCTCTTCAAGTGCTCAATTAGTAGATATAAGCAGCTAGAAATGCATGTGCCCAAGTTCTTTGGCTTAAACATCAATCACTTAATTATGGTATTTTTGTTAAAAATATTACAATCTATTGTGATAATACAAGTGCAATTTGTTTGAGTAAAAATTCAATTTTGCATAATAGAACAAAACATGTTGAGATTAGACATCATTTCATACGTGATCATTGTTTGAAAGGTAATATTTGTTTAAAACATGTCTCTTCAAGTGCTTAATTAGTAGATATATTTACTAAACCTCTTAAAGAAGATATGTTTGTGAATATTAAATTCAAACTTGGTATGTGTGATTTGAATTCAATTGGATGATTGAAATTATTTGCATACATTTTCATAACAAAATGGTCAAATTATTTGGCAAATATGCAATTCCATCGGAGAATATATCAACATGATCTATATTTAGGTTATAAAGTAATTCTTCTAGATTTTAGAAATATTCCAGTCTACTAATTGAAGTCTAAGTCAACTGATATTGAGGTAATAGTCGCGTAATTTTTTATTTTCATTGCATCAAGGGATAAATTGATTAAGTGTTTTAGAAACTTTCTAGTCGATTATTATAGTTTTACTCGACTAATAGTCTTCGATTAGTCGACTATTTACATGGCAGTCGATTACAATACCTGATTGTCCCATAACTTGTATTTATATCAATTGACTAATACACAGATCTTAAGCCTAAACCAGTCGACTAATATATTACTAGTCGACTATAGGTCATCATAAGTCTTTAAAATACCCAATCTTTCCCAAACTCTCTGAAAAGCTATCTTCTCCAACCTTCAAAATTCTCCTTCTTGGTCGACTACTTTGTTTAGTCCAATTCATATAGAGATTTAGGTCATATTTGTATTTATTTTGCATATTTATTCATTTATTTTAGTAGCTTTTTTAGGTTAATTTATTTATTTTCATTGAGTTTGTTATTTATTTTATTTTTCTGATGTCTTTGTAGAAAGTATGAAATTTGGTTTCAAATTAACCAAAGAAGTGGTTGCTGCAAGTGAATAAAAGCATAAACGACGTAGCACAACACACGTGGAGGGCGACAACAGAGGGTTTGAAGGCTTTTAGGTTTTTAATTTATGAATAGCGGCAATTAAAAAAAGCTTTTTTAATAAGAGAGTGTTACAACTGAAAGGTGGGGATGGCGACAGTACCAAAATAACGGCAACAATAGAGGGTTTTGATCATTAGATAGTAGCAGTAGAGAGAACGCACGACATTTTTATTATTTCTTAGAGAGTAGCGTTAGAGAGCTAGATAGGTTTTCAATTGGAGTTATATTTTTAGAAACTAGCAGCAGAGACCAGTGGAGAGAATGAAGAGAACACTAGTGGCAACAAGGGGATTTTATTAAAAACATAGAGAGCAGTGGCAACAGAGAAGCCAACACACGCAGCAGCCAAGACTGACGCACGCGGAAGGAGACCTGGACGTCGATTGTTCAAGAGTTGGACGCCGCACCTGAGTTCTTCGTTTTCACTCTTTTAATGTTTATTTTGCTTGATTTAATTTTTAATCTGTTGAATATGAATATGATTGAGTAGATTTCTTGCTAGGTTTCAAAGATTGGTAGTAGATTTCAAATTTCTATATGATTTGATTATGAGTTTTATTCAGTAAAATTGATTCGTAGCTATTGATTCTTGTTTTGCGAATTATTGTGCTTGTTACGTGTTAGGCCTCACATAATTTGTGTCAAAATTATTGGTTGAAGAATCGAAAGGTAAAAATTAGTAGTGAAAAATCAAAATTAAGAACTTATAGGTTTGGACCTAGACATAGGCAAAAATTTGTGAGAGGAATTACCAACTAGATAAAATTCTTAATGGGTCTTAGTTAATTTCATGAGCCACGATAGTTAGGATTGATTTTAACTACGATACTTCTTTGACATCTCGATAGAGAATCATAGATAATTTAGATCTAGTTTCCTTCAAAATCTAGGGAGCAAGTTTATTGAATAAACCAGAAGAGAATTATTAGAAGTTGATCACGAAACCAACTTTGAAACCTGTCTTTCACATATTTGATTTATTCCTTACAGTCATAAATTGCCTAGTTATTCTGTTTATTTTAGAATTAATTTTAGCAATTTGTTAATTAATTAATTTCTCAATAATCAATATTTAAGTGATCAACCCAAATAATTGAGTAATTTTAGCCTAGTAATTGTTCAGTAACTCCCTGTGGATCAATACTCTTACTTTCCTATTTACTTGCATGACCCGTACTTACGAGGCCTCGGACATACTTTCTTCAAATCTCTTCAAATCAACACTTCCCATCTTCAGTCTTCTTCCAAAAACACAAAACCCATTCTTCAAGTCATCAAATCATCTTTTTATTCTTTAGAAATATCTTTTTTGACATCCAAAACCCTAACTTACGCAAGATCACTCCTTTTCTTCCAAAATCTCTCAAGTCTTTCAAAATGGCTCCAAGGAAAGCTAGTGGAAAAGGAAAACAAGTAGAAACCGCCCCACACACTCAACGACCTCGAGTTAGAGGGTCTTCATCAAGGGGAGGAGTTGAGCTTGACCATAATGAATTCAAGGATTTATTTAATGAAATAACGAGTCTTGGATTGAGAGAATTTTTGGTTTTTAAGGATGATATTTATGAGGATTTAGTTAGAGAATTTTATGCTAATCTAGTTGTGACTAGAAGCAATGTTGATAGTGGAGTTCATTTGAAGTCTAGTATTCAAGGGAAAGACATTTTCATTTGTGAAGAAAATTTTTTGCATTTGGTTTAAGTTGCCTAAAAGAGGAATTAGGCCTAGAGCATCTTTACTAGATTCAAATATTTTGATACATGAAGATGGTGATACGGATGAGGAAACGGAAGATAATTATGGTTATAATGAAGAGAAACGTGATGAATTACTTGGAAGAATTTGTATTGATCATTCCACGTCATATGAGGCAATGGATTTGCCATTAAACTATAGGTTGTTGCATTATGCCTTAAATAAAGTTATTTATCCTAAGAAAGTAAGTAACAATCACATTACCTCATTGGATAAGGAAATTATATGGCATTTGGACGAAGGTAGGAACATTAATTTTTCAAATTTAATCATTCAAATGATGAGGAAGAAGGCAAACTTGTTAAGAGGAGAGCTTAGAGGAAAAACTATCAAGCATAAAGGAATGCCTTATAGAGCTTTGATCACTTACATCTCAAAGTTACAAAGGTGTAATTTGAGTTCATATGAACGTTATCCGTATCCAACAAGTTGGAGGTTTACACCCTATAATATAAGGAGTATGAAGTTGGTGAAAACTACTAAAAAGGGTTGGATGTATGCTTTCATATGGAGAAGCTTGGGTTAACATTGGAAAGTAAGCAACATATGCCCAAATGACAACATTCAAAAAGAGCCAGTGCACGACCTAGTAGTGTAAGACCAAGCAATGTAAGGCGAAATGAAGTATCTCCAGAAGACCTTTAAGAAATTAGAGATCAAATCAAAGAAGTGAATGTGCATTTGGATCTTCAACAAGGGATTCTCATTCGCTTAGAGAAAAGCATCAAGAAAATTTTTGATAAATTCGGTTGTAGGCATGATGATGCTTCTCCATCTTGATGGTTATTGTATTTGATCTAGACCAACATTTCATGTTTTCATCTTATTGTTTGTGATTTGCAAGCTTGAAACTATGATTGTTGGTTTGATAATCTATATGAATGTGTGCTTTCAATTAGTTGGCAACTATGTTCCTTTTCATGAATGTTATAATTTTTTTTATTATGACAAAAAGAGGGGAGAAACATCATTAAAAATTGAATGGAAAGAAGGAGTTACAAACTAAAAGTTGTATTAAAAAATTGTTGGATTAAAATTATGGATTATGGATTGCAATATTATTGTTGGATTCATTGAGTTCATTGATTTATTGATTAAGGGGGAGACAATATAACCAAAAAGACAAGGCATAAAAACCTTGATCAATTTTTCTTTGTTTTCAATTTCTTAAACAAGTTCTAAATGTTTTGTCATTATCAAAAAGGGGGAGATTGTTGGACCAATGAAGGTTGACAAATTAAATCCTTCTATGTTTTGATAATAATAAAACTTAAAGAATTGGTTAAGAAATAATTTGAGGTATTTGGATTAAAATGGTGGTACACTCGTCGACTAATGATGGCATAAGTTGACTATTTTGTTGTTGATGATTTTCAAGTTAAATGAAATTTAAATAAAGTCGATTTGTGAAAATCAAGATTACAATAATGTGTATCAGAGTTAAACAACGTGCATTTCATGAGAAGATCTTATATGAAGAATTCTAATAAGCATCTCAACAATCAAAGATTGTAGATTGTGTGAGATCTGTCAGTTGGAGCATGGGACAAGTCGACCATCATGTTGCAAGTCGACTATTAACAATCAGACCTGTCAGTTGGTTAAATGGACTAGTCGACTATCATCATATTAGTCGACTATTCGAAGAGTGGAGCAGAACGTTTCATGAAAAACTTTAGAGCTAGTCGACTAATTCTTGAAGACAAGTTAACTATAATGTACTAGTCGACTTTTACACACCGACTAGTCGACTATCAGTTGCAGCTGAACATAATTTGACTATGTCAATCGATTTCAAATGGGAGAAAATCTTCATATAACGACTAGGAGCATTCTACAATGGCTAGGAGAGTTCTACAACGTCTAAAAACGTTTTGAAGCCTGCAAGTAAAGGATGGAACTTTAAAGGATTGATTACAGAAGTTCAAAAGCGAAGCATACTTACCATAGTTCAAAATTATCTTCACATCACTCTCAATTTGCTCTTAGCATATTCTAATTGTATTCAGCTATACTGAGCTTTACTACTTTATTTCTATCATTGTTATTATTATGAGCTGAGTGATTAGAGAACAATCACTTGGGAGGTAGGATTTGTGTCGGAAAATAAATCTTTTGTAAGGTGTAGCTTGAGTCGGAAGTCAAGTTGAGTTGGAAGAGTTCACACTGAACTAAAAAGTGTGTAGTAAAGAGCTTTATCAAAATCCTAAGTGGGAGCTTAAGTAGAAGACGTAGGTCTTAGTGTCGAACCTCTATAAACACTGTGTTTGCGTCTCTTCTCTACTTTTTACATTTCAATTTGCTTGTTTGTTTCGTGTGTTTTAATTCTCTGTTTTGTAACACTTTGCGAAAAGATTAAAAGATCTATTCAACCCCCTTTTTAGATCGTTTTCACTATAAATTAGTTAAATTGATAAACTTTAAGAATGAACCTTAGTTTCACTTGCCAAACTAGGACACGTGAATGCTTTTTAGAAAATGAAAAAGAATTTAAATCTACTTAATTACTTAAAACTCAACCCCTTTCCCCCCAATTCCCGCTTAAAAATGTCAAAGCTTTTCATAAAGCATTTAATACTTCATTCATTTAATGGTTACAAAAGCCTTTTTATTCATTTAATGCTTACAGAAGCCTTTTCACTACAAATAATGTTTCGGTTAAAATAAAGCATTTAATGCTTCTCCACAACCTTTTACTCCCTCCTATCTAAAATGAAAGAAGATGCACAATTATTAAGAAAGCTAATGAAATGTTTGATATTTCCTTATTAATTGCATGTTGAACTGTCTTGAAAATATAATCTGTGTAATTAGGACGTGAGAGAAATTAAAGGGTAATTTTAAAGATAAAATTATAAGCATGCATGAAAAATCATAAATGACACTTATTTTAAATAATTAAACCCCTCAAAAACGACTTTTATTTTGAATAGGAGGGAGTATTTCATTTCATGCTTTTAGATAACCGGGCTACACCACCGAACTGACCGTCAGTTTACCTGTTGCCTCCCAAGCTTTAACCACCCATTTTCAAACACCACAGACCTGGGTTCAATGTTCTCCAAATTAACATTAACCCAAACCCGACCGAGGAGCTTCCCACCGTTGACTCCACAAGTACTTCCCATCCTCCCAGTGTACACAGATACATGGAGCATGACTCGTTGTTGGAGAGACGACGTAGGAAGGTGGCGTCGAGGTGGAAACCGGCGGCAGAAGTTGCAGAGTCGAGGTGCATTCTTTCCAGCAATGCTCCAATTATATTCAGGTATAGATATTTATTCTTTTAAGTATGAGAAGATAATTTTTGAATTGGAAATTATAGTTATATTCATCAATTATATGAAGCATAAAAATTAGTTTGCACAAGTATGCATATATACGTGAGGTCAATAGGTTACAACAATTTCTTTCACAAGTTGTTGTGCAAAACTGGTGACATAGAGGAATACAATATAGATCCCCTTTTACCCTATAATCTATCTACTGTAGGTGGAATTATGCTGATTGCAAATAACTTTACTGATTTAAGAAGATGATGAATTATCTATTATATATTTTCTTTTGATATATTTTATCTTATCTCTATCATCTCTTTTTGGTCAGCCTTTTAATTAAGTTTTTAATTTTAACTCATATAATCATGTCATATCAATAGTTTCAGATAAGAGATGGTTTTTAGTATCAGAATTTGGTGACTTTTATCTGTGGCCTATTTATCCTATTATATAAGGGATCATAATCCTTTACAGAAAGGCTTTTCTTTACAAACACATCAAAGTTCTTAATTAGAAGGAAAGAAGAGGTGTTGTTAGCGTGTGTTCTTTGTGGTAGAGGAATGAATTTCATTTTGCAAAAGATTAATTGGATCAAAATTTCATTTATATCTCCATTTTTTATGTTCTTCCTTTGTAAAACATGTTTATGTTCTTTTTTCTGTTTTTTTTGTTTATGATTTTCATCTAACTTCTAGAACTATTACTTTCGAGTTAGTTGTTCATCTTGCTTCTACAACTATTAGTATAATAATGCTTTATAAAAAGTTCCCTCTTTACAAAAAGATCAGAAGTTCTGGTTTAGAACAAAGGATTAGGTGCTTGGTAGAGTGAATTTCATTTGGTAGAAGATTCATTCTAAGTGATGATGTTAGAAATATAGTTTGTATATCTATTTTAAAGATATCAGGTTATTATATATGTTCTTGCTTTGGTATAACTACTGAAACTGCCTCAGAAGACAATGGATCATGTGCAATCAACATAGAGTTCTGCCTGTGGTTTCAAGGACAAACCAGTGTGGTATGAAGAGCGAATTTATGAAGTCTAATGGCAGAAATTCTTTTCATCTTAAAGAAAATCAGACTCCACTTTTGAAGGAAAATGCATCGGGTAGTCAAATAGAAAGTACAACTGCTACTGGTGTTTTAGGAGGTACAATGACAATCTTTATGCAAATTTAATAGATCTATATATGATATGCTCTTTGCATTAGTTCTGTTTTACTTAAAGCACGTCCATTTTTGCTCACATTAAACTATTGTGTTATTTTTGTTAGGAGTTCATGGGAATATTGTCAGAAACTATTGTTTATCACCTTTCCCTTCAATTCTTACAAAGCAGTACTTTTTGGAAAGAAGAATATCATCTATTCAAACTCATTTACAACATAATGGTATTACACCAATTTCTGGAGCAAATAGAAACCAAGCATCCAGTTCAGCCAAGGGCAGTTTAACAAATTCTGGATTCAAGTAGAGGCGTCCATTTACAGATCTTTCAAACTGTGCTAGGAACCTTTTCAAAGATTTTAACTGATTAGCTGTTCCAGGTTTATCAATGTTAGATTGTATATAAAAATGTTATATTTTTTGGTAACTTATTCAATTTCATATACTTTCTTTTGTGTTTAGAGGAAGTTGGTTGCTAAAATAAACAGCTCAAATTAAGGAAATTTTTTGAAGTAAATAGTCTTCCTCATATTCAATCTGTTGCAAGTTCACCATGTTTAATTTCCAAGAGCACTCAAAATGCAAATCTATTAGTAATAAAGCTAGGAAGACATGTTATTAGAAGTATGGGGAAATTTAGTTATATAACTTGCAATTGCAAAATTCATGACAATATTGAGGCTTCAACATTGCATGTGAAATTGGATTGCCAGATCTAAATGTTCCACTAGAAGATTATACAAATAATGAAGTCGATGACATTACTGATCTTGTGTCAGAAGATTCACAATCTGAATTATCAAATGAAATTGGAAGCACAATAGATAATAATGTGAATGGTATGGTTATAACTGTAATTACGCTAAATTTACTATCTTTCAAATTTTGATGTAATAATTTTTTCTTCTTTGTTACAGCTATTATAAATGAATTGAATGGTGCATCTATTCAACAAGGTACACTTGTTAAGACATTGTATCAATTTTTGTTTCTCCAATCTATGAGTTCATTTATTATTATTGTAGTTGAAAGTGATGATACAAACTATGCAATTGACATTAAGGAAGATGATAGTATTGAAGAAAGCACTTACTTTGCACATAAAAGTTTAATATCTCAGAGGTTGTTTAATGTCTTTTGCTTAACTTGTGTTTGCCTTAGTTAAAATTAGATTTATTTTTCTTTTACAGAATATATTGATCTGGGTGATCCTCATTGTGTTTGCACTTACTGTGGAGCTCAAATGTGGTACTGTGAGAGCATTCAGAAATCTCACTGCCAACCTTAGATTTGGTCTTTGTTGTGTTCAAGGAAAGATTCAACTACCACATTTCAAGCAACCTCCAGAGTATATAAGGAAGTTAGTATTTAGTAAACAGTTGGCAATATCCAAACATTTTATGAAATATATCAAGATTTATAACATGATGTTTAGTTTCACTTCTATGGGAGGAAAGGTTGACAAGTCACTTAATGATGGTCATAGTCCTTATTCTTTTGTAATGTCTGGTC
>JANKYE010000224.1:34614694-34635519 GCA_032467995.1 Erythroxylum dillonii
TTACTATATAACGGGTAAACGGGTGTGGGGGGTGGGGGGTGGTATCCTCATACTCGCCCAATACCCAACGGGTATTTTTGTTAATCCCCCATACCCACCTCACGGGTAAAAATTTACTCCCCATATCTACCCCGTTCGGGTAATTTTATCGGATACCCATCGGATTCGGGTAAAATTGCCATTGCTAATTCCACCTCCTTATTATGAAACGTTACATACAACTGCCAAAAGAAAACAAAAGTATCATAAATATATGAGGCTTATTAAACCAAAAATTTATTGTCATATTTCATAAACGAATCTCAAGTAGAGCACTTGCTAACGCAAGAAGTCACGTCGTCCAGGCCTTTGTACTGATTGGCACAGTCTCTGTAGCATGAACTCCGACTGTCAAGAGGAGGGTGCCCACATATCGTGAAGCACTTTTTAACACACTTGGGATCTACGAATATGTCACAGAGCTTCAGACACGCTTGTAAGCATTTTAGTGGTCCATGCGGGATGTTTGGCTCCTGATCATTAGCAATGCTGGTTCTGGTGTTGAACACAAGAACTGTTAGTAGAGTCACCAACATAATGGTTCTTGAACCAAGTCTTCTGTGCTCCATCGTTGATTGATTGCTACAAAGTTTGTAAGTGCTCCTTGAAAAGATAGATCGAGCCTTTTTATAGATCTCATTCATGTCCACATATGGTTTTCATGTAAGTTGCCCTTTCTGTATTGTAATAAATACTGTAAAATCATTGCTTTTTTGCAACAAATTTAATGAGTTAAATGTTAATTTTACATACGAGGAAAATTACTACAATAACATTAATATTCATTTCCATAATAATATTAATTACTATTAATATAATAATATCAAATCTATTCTAGAATAGAATGTTAACAACTGATAAACTTGTTGAATAGGTCCTAGATAAAGCGTGCATATGTTAAAAAAAAAAGGGTTTAACTTTAGATTTCACAAATACGAGACTTGTTACATTATTTAGACCATCAAATCTCAAGAAAAGAACTTGCTAAAGCAAGAGGTCATACTATGTAAATCTCTGTGGCTGTTCCTGTAATGACGGGCACAGTCTATGTACCATGAATTCCGACCATCGCTGGTGGGGGAGGCCTACATAGCCTTAAGCACCTTACAAGACACCCGGGGTCAACAAATATGTCACAGAACTTTAGGCACACGTCCATGCATTTCGGTTTTTCCTTCCCGTTTTGCTCATGATCATTAGCAGTGCTGGTACTGGTGTTGCATACAAGAATCGTTAGTGCCATCACCAAAATAACGGTTCTTGACCCAAGTCTTTTGTGTTCCATGATTGAAAGATTGCTTGCACAAGTTTGTGGTATCAACTCTTTTGACACTCCTGGAGTAGATAGATAGATTCCTTTTATAGCACATTCATGGGGAACCATATGGTTTGATATGAGTTACTCTTTTTTTTAGTAATAAATACTTTTAAATCATTGGTTTTGACAACACATTTAATGATTTATAAATCTTAATCTTAATTATCAGATAAATCCAAGGTAATAACATTAATTACTATGGTGTTTTCATAATAAATGCAATGAGTGCTGACTAATATTTGAATTATGTTTCTGTTGATATACGTACTTAAATGGTATTTTGGTTGAATTGAGACTTGTATCATAAATATATCAGACTTGTTAATCCAAAAATTTATTGTCATATTTCATAAACAAAGCTCAAGTAGAGCACTTGCTCAAGCAAGAAGTCATGCCATCGACGTCTTTGTACTGATGGGCACAGTCTCTGTAGCATGAACTCAGACTTTCTAGAGGTGGGGGCTTACACATCTTGAAGCACTCTATAATACAGTTGGGGTCTACGAATGTGTCACAACTCACAGATCTTCTGGCACGTCTCCAAGCATCCTGTTGGTCCTTGCCAGTTTGGCTCATGATCAATAGCGATGCTGGTTCCGGCGTTGCACACAAGAAAGGTTAATAGCGTCACCAACATGGTGGGTTTTGGTCCAAGTCTTCTGTGCTCCATCGTTGATTGATTGATTGCTAGCAAGTTTGCAAGTGCTCCTTGAGTAGATAGATAGAGCCTTTTTATAGCTCTCATTCATTTGGGGACGTACATTTTCATGTTGAGTTGCTTTTCTTTTATGTTTAGTAATAAATACTCTAAATCATTGCTCTTTCACAAAACATTTAATGAGTTCAATGTTAATCTTACTTTTGTGGAAAATTACTATAAATACTCTAAATCATTGCTCTTTCACAAAACATCTAATGAATTCATTGTTAATCTTACTTATGTGGAAAATTACTATAGTACTTTCCCAATAAATACGAAGTATGTCGACTAATATTTGAATACTGATGTTTTATTTCAAAAGATGGAATCGTCTGCTAAACTGATTTTTCTTCTGCTGGAGAGCTCTACTTCATGTTACCCCTTCTTTTTTAAACTGATAGTGATTAGATTGAATGTTGAATACATAATTCAAAGAAGAGTAGAAGGTGATATTAAAGGTTAGTAGCTGTATGCTAATGTGGGGCTCCACAATAAGCTACCGATTTCTGAAGGCCTGAAGTAGTAAAGAAGCTGAGTTCAACTATCATCCTATCATCATTTAACAATGTTTGAAGATTCACTATCTCCATCAAATGTTCTAAAACTTTTATGAGGAAAGTGCAGAGGCATGATCTGGTAATAAGGATGCAGGAATTGTAAAGAAATAAATCAGTTAGAACACATGAGGCACAATGCTTGTTGCACTAACTGTCATTGCACAAGGTTTCCCAAGAGAGTTGGGGAAGGTCACCATTTCCTTTGTATTTTTTTTACAAAGAGCTTATTTCTATGACTCAAACACCTTCTAATCACAAATGAGTAAGTTTATTAGATGTGCAAAAAAAATTACAGAAAACCTTAAAAAATGCAATAAATCAGGTTCAAAAGAGTTGGGCAAAGATACAAATCATATCAGAACATAAACTAATTTGGCAGAGGAGCAATATTTGTTCAGCAAATGTTGAGGAGATAAGCAGAGAGAAGAATCCAGAAAGAGGAGATAAGGCAGAGAAATACACAAATAGATAATTCATATTGTTCTGCTGCTAAGGAAACTGTTACAGGGTATTTTTATACTACTCCCGCTAGCATTTACAGCTATATAATTGTTGTAACATTTTATGCGTAACATACTAAGAGGTCAGCTTCAATCAATTTGGCAACATAAATGCAGAAGCTGTTTAACAATAAAGACAGATACTTAATCAGTCTGATCCATCAGGGAACGGCTTTAGTGCATCTTTCTTTCCATTAACATAGAATTCCAAGACAGCTTTCATTCGCGGGAGCTTATCAGGATGGTAATTGACATGAACAATCACTGGCTTGAGCTTGCTTAGGTCATCATCTTTCCTCACAGTCTTGAAGAAGACTTTACTGTTCATAAGTAGATACATATCCATGGTTCTCTTGGAAGCATGAAGCCCATCATACCCTGGACATGAAGGGAAAAAGAGTTCCTGATTGAAAATTGCCTGATCCCAACTACCCCCGTGAGAAAGCTGAGTTGCCACACGATCCAATAGGTCAATCGCAGGAATTGTCGGCCTGATGTAGAAAAAACCCGAGTTGTAAGCCTATATACGCATTGTCTGCGCATATCGAGCCCAACCCATTGCAGGTTAAATAAGACATCATTGTGTCCATAAGCTGTCATATTATTGTGACCATCACTCATCGACTCTACATCTGAATCCCTGTAAAGATGACTAAAAGGTGTAGTCGTTATCTATCGATCATACGAAAACAAAAGACTAAGGAGCAGAAAACGTCGAGAGAGAAAGCTAGTGAGAGAGACGGAATGAAACGAAAACTGAGATTTCATTCAATGAATTGTGTTCTAATTCTTGTTAACTATCATCTAACTAATTGTAACTAACATTTCTTGAATTTCTTGAATTCTTTAAATAACTGCATAGCATGTATGGATGTCTTTCTTCTGTCCAAAATTTATGAGACACATATCCTACAAAAGGGTTCAGTAACTTATTTGGTGAAGAACTTATCAGCTTTTTTTTAATTAGTTGACTAAATTTAACTTATTAACTTTATAAAAAAGTTTATAAGTTTGTTTGATAAAGAGTTAATTAGGTTGACTGATTCAACCCAATCAGCTGATTTTTGATAAGCTCCTCTGTAAGAACGTTTTGATCCTCATAAACAGATATTTTTTTTAAGTTCATTTTAACCCTTGTCGATTTTACTCTCTTAATGCTTCATTCCTCTTTCTCCAAAGTCTTCTTTATTTGCTCTTGTTTTCTCTCACCGTCTCACCCTTACCTATCTGCTGCTTCATTCGTTTACTCCCACGAGGAATCGAAATTCGGGAAGCGCACTATTCCATCCTATGAAGAACTCCGTGTCATGGGATCGAACGTCTAAATTTTTATAAAAATATTCAATGAAATATTAAGATATATAATATTCATATTCTTATAATTTTTTTAAAGTCATATTTTCATAAGTCATTTTACATATAAACAGCTAATATTAAACAGCTAATTTTATGACAAATAACTAATATAATCAACCGTAGCTGCTTACCAAATAGGGCTTGTCAACATCTGAAAGGAGAGCCCTATATCCAAGCACTAGAAACTCTCTCAAAATACGGAACTTCAATGAAGAAACAGCATGGCTTCCTCCAGTCTTTCCAATTGAATCAATCCCCTCATCCGGGTCTCTTGTGTACACAGGAACGTTGTTTGATTCACAAAACTGGGCAGTCTCATCATCTAAAGCAACAACTAGATAATTAGGTACACCCACTCTCTTGATGCTACTAAACCAAACTTCTAACACCTCTTTCTCGTTTGAATTTGCTAAAGCAACTATAATTTCTCTCTCAACAGCAATCTTTTCTAATGTCTTTGCCAATCTTGGGTTCACAGATTCATCTGGTACAACAGTGGGGTTAGTTCTTAAACCCTTCACAGTACCAAAAGGTCCAGCTTTATGTGGCTCAGCCAACACTTGTTTCTGTGCTTGATCTTTACGCTGTTCAAACTCTGTTTTCAACAAGTTCAGCTTCTCAGATGATTTCCTGGAGCTTGATGAAACCTAGCACGAACAATAACAACCATAACTAGAAATCAGAAAACAAAGATTCTTACCCTAAAAAAACGCAAAGACAACTTCATCCTAGCTAATCATCTAACTATGGAACCTCAGTTAACAACTGACAAACTAATGGGATCAATTATAAAAACTAATTTTACATGAGGGCTCTATGTTCGTTTTAATTTGTGAAAGCTAGATCAATGGTTATTCAGTATGATGCTTAAAACAACTGGGTTCGTCGCTGTGAGACAAAGACAAAGACAAAGCAGATTCATAGACCCTCCCACAACTTCCTCAGAGATCAAGTCCCGTGTTAAAGCTACCATTCTCACAACACAGAACAGTAAGTCATACATGGTATCGAATGCGGACAAAAGCTTTGATAAACAAAAGCACAATGGTTAACGGTCACCATACCAAAAAGACTACACCTTTCAGAAGTTTGGTGAAAAGGGTGTACCTGAGAATCAGATTTGGAGAGGTGGCGACCGTTGAGCTGAGGATTGGAAGCGAAAAATCCGTGAGGAAATAAGATGGCGAAGACACATCCCAACAGTATTCCGACGGCTATAGCAGCGGCGATTTTCGATTTCCGAACAGAGTTGGCATTGTCGGGTTGCAAAAGCGGAACATCTATGCGTTCAATCATGGCTGATATGCCTTTGCATCAAAGGAAGTTTATTGGAGTAGAAATTCTTTAGAAGTGGTTGAGAGATGGCGGAATATAATTGATAAACATTGTGACGGAACATGTTTAGTGGTTGACAATGAACATCACATTAGATATTCATTTGTGTTAGAAAGGGACAGAGTTGGCTGGTTCAGACAGTAGTTAAATTTACCATAATCAACGAGGATGAAAGTAATTACAAGAAAAATACCAAATTAAACAAAATTTGCAACAGGAAGAAGAGACCTGGATTGGTGAATCCATGGAAAAATAATGAATATTTACAACACTTAATTTTAAGTATTCGACTTTCACCATGGGTGTCGTCCTGTAGCTGGTTATCACGTCAGTCTTAACACACTTACGATCTCCGATGGCGACGCAATGAAAGTCTTGTTTTTATTCTGAGTGAAAATTACTCATCTTATTGAACTAAAATGTTGGCAAAAATAACTGAAAGTTTCACTCATCTGGATTTTACAAGAATGGATTTCCAATTCTGACTGTAAAATTCAAGTTTTGAATGTCGTGAACACAGTGGCCAAACAGATGGACACAGTGGAAAGAAACAGATTCTCGAATAAACTTCCAACTTATATTCCATTTGATCAATCGTGGACTAGCTTCCAACTCAATCATGGACCTGAGTTAGAGAATAGAACTTTGGCTGCAGAATACACCAGTCTAGCATCACCTGCAGGAACTAAAATCAAATCAACAAAAGCATCGGCCTTGCCTGAAAAGATAAACACCTGATTGTTCTTTCTAAAACCAGAAAACTTCACTTTTTGTTCAAATAAATTTGTATCTGTTAACAATAGAGAAGCTCGTAATAATCAGAAACAAACTAATAAGTGGTGACATTTTCTAAAGAGGGTAAAAAATCCCTCCCATCCGAAAGAGTCTATAAATGCTTCCCAATTAGGGCAAAAGCATCGAGAGTATTCTTCTTCTCCGCCCTAGTCAAAATACCAAGTTATGGAATCCTCTGTCTTGAATCATACATCTTCTTCTTCTTTTTTGCCATTGATTGTTGTTCTACCTTTGCTAGGCTTGTTCTTTAGCTTGGAGCAGTCATAGGAGCTATACATGGAGGGTCGGCTCCAGACTAGGTGAGAATTGACCCCCAAATTTGAAGATTTCTTAATTCTTCCGTACTAACTTCGATGAGCTCCGTTGTTTTGCCTAAACTCGAGTCTATCCTTTTTCACTCTCTTCAGTCACCTACTGAGCTCTCGTGTTAATAGCTCCATGTCTACATTCTCGTCAGATTCATTTTCTACATCATTCATACATTTTTCAGTTTCAACTTGTAATCTTAATCTTTTGCTTCTTTCTTTTTTACCTCTCAACAAATTCATTTCGAAATTAATAAGAATTCTAATTACCTTCTCCAATGACAAGTCATTGATGTCATGAGCTTTTTCGATTGCTATAATTTTCAGAATAAATCTTAGAGATAATGATTTCAACGTCTTCTTGACTAGTTTTAGATTTAAATATTTCTTCCTGAGTTGATATGCCTGATTCGCTATATCTCGCAATCTTTCATGAAAGTCTCCAATAGTCTCATTTTTATCCATCTTTAGTTCTTCAAACCTCACAGCTAACATCTGTAGTTTTGACGCTATCTCAAATTTAGACCCTTCATGAATAGTTTGCAAAGTATCCCATGCTTCTTTAGTCGATTTACATACTGATATCATTGAGAAACGTCATTCATCAACAGCACTGAAAATTGCGTGCAATGCTTGTGAGTTTCCAAGTGCTCTTTCTTCTTCGGCTCTTGTCCATTCAAATGGATCTTTTAGAACTGTTTCTCTTTTATCATCAGTAATTATCGGATGTGTCCAGCCATGTAACACCGAGTTCAATGCTCTTGTTCCCTATGCCTGAATAAAGACTCTTATTCGTGATTTCCATGCAGGATAATTGGAACCGTCCAATATCGGTGGCTTGATAATTGCTGCTCCTTGTCTTATGACCATAAGTGCAAACTAAGATTTGCATCAACTTGCTACCAAGTTCTGAATCGGTGACATCTCTCTGATACCAATTGAAAAACCGAGGGGGGTAGTAGTTTCACAAACTTTCCAATTTTTACCGTGGACGTCTCTAGCACAAACGAAAATAAAAGCAATCAAAACGAAATAATAAAAAGCATCAGAAATTTGGTAATGCAGTTCGACACACCTTGCCTACATCTACGAGGCCCTCACCCAGCTTAATACTTTTACCGAAGTACAATAGATTTACTCAAGACTTTAATGAGCCGACACCACTCAACCTTTGACATTATCTCTCAACCTTATTTCTCGTGAAAGAATTTCACACTCAATAATACGACAGACTCGTGTTAATCTCGTCAGAGGATTTTTCTAACTACTGTCACTCAAACAATAATTAATAAAAAATAACTAAAGTACTTAATCAACTAAGAAATGAACAACAATATACTTGAGATAAAAGAGAAGAACAACTTTTTGAAAGGTTAAGCTCTACTGAAATAAATCTGGAAGTCGTTGCACCAACAATGAGCTGATTCACATAATCACCAACACAAAGCTAGAGCTACACCAATAATGCATTCACCAACTAAAGTATACGCAACCCATAAAGAAATCAATTAATAATCCTTACTCTCATCATCATCATTTTGTGCAAAAACGGCTGTTGTTTCTGTGAAGAAAAAGTTGATCACTTTTACTATAGGATTTCTCCTGGCTTGCGTGATTTTTCACAAGATAAGTAAAAGATGGGGAGATTACATATGGAGCCAGTAGCAAGGTTAGACGTCATGGGTGCCCTTAAAGATCCTGCAACTTACCTTTATCTTATATCCCCAAAAATCACGTAAGCTTCGTTTCTTTCATATGTAATTATTGCCCACTACACTCTTCATTAAGCCAACACCAAATCCATTCCTATCACACCACTTCAGTTGTGTTTTCTATTTATTTATCAATCTTCAATTAACGCCCACTACATTAAATCATGTTGTATATATTAAAACATAACACCCACATCACATAAGTTGCCCTTTTCAACTATGTAAATAACACCTGTTGCACTGTTGATTGCAAGACTCCCACGCAGGATACACTTCTTTTATGGATGGAATCATACACGATATTCACCAGTACATCTTCCCAAAATACACGTTAATTAGAGATAGAACTCTATCATAACTACGAGTAGCACCCAAATATTGCTATGAGTAAAGTCTATACTTGTAACGGATGAACTAGATTCAGCTTTGAAGGCATATTATGCCTAGTCGCTTGTAAGCTCCTAGTGGCTTTGAACTTTCTCTCTTTTGTTTCTTTGTGATTTTTTGTCCTAATATTGATCAACAGATCGTTACTTTGTCATTGGTGGAGGATAAGGAGGATGAGTGGCAGATTAGTGAGGTTGAGGGTGTGGGGGTAGAAGGCTATGATTTCTGCCTGGTGGGAAGTTTTCTCACGGCTAGTTCGATTAATTTCCAGGCAATGAGAAATGCTCTAGTAGACCTTTGGCATCCGATGGAAAGGGTGAATATCACTGAGATTGGGGGGAAGTGGTTCCTTTTCTGTTTATTTTATATAGAGGATGTGGTTCGGGTCATGGATGGAACACCATGGACCTTTAATAGACATCTGATTATTCTTCACAAACTTAAGGAGGGGGAAGATCTAGCCAGTGTGTCATTGGAGATGTCAGATTTTTGGGTGCAAGTGCATCAGTTACCGGTTGGTTTTCTATCCGAGCAAATTCTGACACAATTTGGCAATTTTATTGGAAGGTTTGTCCAATATGATGCCAAGGCTGTCTAAATGGGGAATACTGACCATGGATCTTAAGCAGCTGTGGAAAAGGAAAAAGAAAATTACGGATCTAAAGGGTAATGTTTTTTACGCTACTTTCAAATATGAGAGGATTCCCGTTTTTTGCTTCCTCTGTAGAAGATTAGGCCATAACGATAGCTTTTGCATGGTTTGGATTGAGCGTTAAGGCCAGGAGTTTCAACTAGAATGTGATGTTTCTCTATGGGCGGGGCATCACGTGAGAGGGCGCTGGTGGTGAGTGAATGGTTGTATAGGGGAATGGCGAAATTTTAGGAGGAATTTTAGCTGGGGTAAGAAAGTTTGGAAAGGAAGGAATTATGACAGGATCTGCTAGATTTGGAGGGAATAGGAACTAGGGGAGAGTTGAACTGAATTTAAATGAGGATGTTGGTGGGGGCTAAGAGAATATGGATCATGAGATGGGCTTATATGAGTAAACAAGCCCAATTTAGCAAGATGAAGGGAAGAAAAGGCCTAAGAAGCAACAAAATTGTTTCATCAGTTTCTTCACAAACGGATTTTGGTGCGACTTCAATGAACAGAGGATCGGCGGGAACTGCAGGGCAGTCCTACCGGGCGCCATGAAAATCTTTAGCTGAAACTGACGAGGGCTTGGCAACCCTTGTCTAGTAGGCATCCTACGGGATTTGTACTGAGCTTACAATCATGATATTGCGTTCTTGATGGAGACTTTGGCGCATGGGGTGCGTATTGAGGAAGTGAAGAGAAGGGTGGGCCTTACTGCTTGTTTTTCGGTGGATGTTGTTAAGTGGACTTTCAATGCTGTGGAGGAATAATGTTAAGTTGGCGGTCCATGAGTAATCCTAAAATTTCATCGATGCCACTGTTCATGATTCTAAAAGGGGGGACTGGTGTTTGACGGGAAACTATGGTTACCCCGAGAGAGCACGATAGCGAAGGTCGTGGAATTTGTTGCACTCGTTATCTCAGCGGTGTGACTATCCTTGGATTGTTTTTTATGATTTTAATGATTTATTGTTAGAGGAGGAGAAGGAGGGTGGAGTTGACCATCCTCAATATTTGTTTAATGGTATTCGTAGAGCTATTGAGGATTGTGAGCTGCATGATTTAGGGTGTGTGGGGTATATGTTTACATGGGAGAGGGGGATGAATTCGGATGGGTGGACAAGGGGGAGGTTGGATAGAGTAGTTGTCTCAATGGCTTGGTCTGCTTTGTTTCCTAATGGGGTGGTATCGACGTTGACAACCCCGATTTCGGATCATGAGCCGATTTTAATTGACTTTTTGGATGTGCAATTGGTGGCTAGGAGGTAGAAGTTTAGATTTAATAATATGTGGTTGAGGGACCAGGGTTTGCATGGGGTGGTTAAATGTAGTTGGCAGAGTTGTGATGGGAGTGAAATTCTCGATAAATGGGTTGCTTGTTGAGTGGCTCTTGAAAGGTGGGGTAGGGATCGAAATTGTGAGATGGTCTCACGTAAAAAAGAGTATAATCGGCAGCTTCAAAATTGTCGGGGTAACAGGTATGGAGTTGGCTGTGAATTATATGATCAGGCCAAACTTCAACTTAGTAGGATTATGGAACAGGAGGAAATCTATTGGAGACAAAGAGAAAAAAAATTTTGGTTAGAAAATGGAGATATGAATTCTTGATTTTTTCACGCAATGGCTAGTGAGAGGAAGTGACGGAATTGTATGTTGGGATTGAAGAATGATATGGGTGAATGGGTTAGAGATGAGACAGAGATGGGGGCAGTAGCAGTTGATTATTTCACAACTGTGTTTGGGGAGAGTGTGACGTCAGATGAGGCTTTGGGGGAGGTGGTGGGTTTAATTCCAAGAAAGGTGGGGGAGGTGGAGAATGCGAATCTAACGGGGGCTTTTAGAATGGAGGAGTTTAAACAGGCAGTCTCTTAAATGCATCCGGATAAATCACCAAGCCCGGATGGACTTAATCCTGCTTTTTATAAAAAATTTTGGCATGTAGTGGGGCGAGATGTAGTGGTGAGCATTTGGGTAATTCGGGTCGGATTTTCACTGTTCGGGCCCGGCCCGAATTACCCGAAATTTTTTTTGCCTTACCCGGCCCGAACCCGAATTTTTAATTACCCAAACTTACCCGACCCGATTTACCCGAATTATCTCGGCTCAAATTACCCAAATTACCCTATTTCACAAATTTTTTTAACCTAATTCGAGTAATCGGGCCGGCCCGAATTTTTTTTCCCTTACCCGTCCCAGCCCGAAAATAATTTGGGTAACACTCGAGCCGGCCCGAATTACCCGAATTTTAGAAATTCCTTACCCGAATTAATTCGGGCCGGTCCGGGTGCCGGCCTGAATAATGCTCACCCCTAGCGAGATGTGTTCGATAGTTGCAGGACATGGCTTGAGCACTGATACTAATACTGTGTTAATTCCAAAGATTTCATCTCTTGAAACACTGAAGGATTATCGTCCTATCTCTTTGTGTAATATGCTTTATAAGATTGTCTCAAAAGTCCTTGCTAATAAGATTAAGAGCATCTTGCCTAATATTGTGTCCGAACATCAGTCTGCTTTTGTGCCGTGGAGAATGATTACGTATAATGTGCTAATTGCTTTTGAGTTAGTGCACGGTTTGAAGCGAGTAAATAAGAGTAAAACTAGGTGGGCGACACTTAAAATTGATATTAGTAAGAAGAGTGTGTTGGAGGTTTTTAGAGGTGGTTATGGGCAGGATGGGCTTTTTTGATAAATGGGTAAATTGGAGGATGATGTGTATGACTAGGGTGACTTATAATGTATTGTTTAAAGGCACAGAGGTGGGCCTTATCATGAGTAAGAGGGGCCTTAGACAGGGAGATCTATTGTCACCATATTTGTTTATTTTGTGTGCAGAGAGCCTGACAACTTTATTTAAGCAGGCGGAGGCTAGGGGATGGATTCATGGGTATCGAGCTAGTAGAGGAGGTCCTAGTGTTACTTACTTGCTTTTTGCTGATGATTCCTTGTTCTTTTTTAAGGTAGGGACACAAGAATGTCCCTACGTAAAATTGATCCTTTAAAAGTATGAGATGACATCGGGTCAATCGGTGAACTTCCAAAAGTTTGGGATTATGTTTAGTCCGAATGTACCCACTAGCTTCAAGTCTCACGTGTCATCGATCCTGGGTGTCTTTTCGGAGATGGAACATGGGAAGTATCTCGGGCTGCCTTCGTTAGTGGGAAAGAGCAAAATGGCTATTTTTAACTACCTGAAGGATAGATTGTGGAGGAAAGTGAATAGTTGGAATAACCATTTGTTGTCGAAGGCCAGGATGGAGGTTATGCTTAAATTTGTGGCACAAGCCATCCCATCATATTGTATGAGTGTCTTTATGATTCCTACCTCTACATGTGATGAGCTTCAACGGATGATGAATTCTTTTTGATGGGGGAGGAAGGCGGATGGGAGGAGGAACATTCATTGGCTCTCATAGGAGCGTATGTGTTTGCGAAAGGAGGAAGGTGGCTTAGGCTTTCGAGAGCTACACTACTTTAATATTGCACTGGATGGAAAGGAGGTATGACAACTTCTTCGTCATACTGACACTCTTTTGTATTGGATTTATAAAGCCAAATATTTTTTGGGGGAAAATGTGGTGAAGCGTGGTTTTTGGTGGTCTGTTGGGAATGGGAGAGACATTCGGGTGCTAGATGAACCTTGGCTTCCTAGGGAGAATGGGGAGTTCTGTGTTATGGGGGATGATGTCACGTTGGGTAACTTGATGCGAAGGACTTGTTTCATCTGAATGGGAGGGGATGGACTCTGGATATGATGCTGGAGTTATTTTCAACTGAGGATACTCGAACCATTTTGACCATTCCGGTGGGGAGGAGACACTAGGATAATTGCCGTATTTGGCATTATTCCCGTGGTGGTTGTTATACAGCAAAGTTAGGTTACTAGTTGAGTCTGAATTACGCATGAAGGGTGTATGGGAGAGTGGAAGGTGATTTTTGGGGGAAATTATGAAAACTAGCCATGCCTCCTAAACTTAAAAACTTTATGTAAAGAGCTTTGAGAGGCAGTTTACCCACGTGTTACAAGCTGGTACAGAGGCATATGAACATCAATGTTAGTTGTGTCCATTGCGGGGAAGTGGAGGATGTTGACCATGCTCTAATTTTTTCGTGAGGAGGCTCGGGCAGTGTAGTCTCTTTGGGGAGGTGGCATTAATGTGCTTGTGGGGGTTTGATTTTAACTAGTGGTTTGCAGAAGTGTGTAAGAGGGAGTCGACGGTACCGGTGGTTTAATGGTGCTCATTTGCTTCGAAGCTATGACAGGCACGTAATGACCAGATTTGAGTGGCCAAAAGGTACTCCTCTTTTACTCTGTATCGCATGACGTTAGGCTATATTAATGATTGGCAACAAGCTAATATGAATAGAACCATGCATGCTTATGCAGTCGAGGGGAGTGAGGTCGTGGAGGGGCTAGGAGATGAGGTACAACTTGATTGGTTGTGCTTTGTTGATGACACAACTTTTGTGGAGAGGTGTCTTTATGGCTATGAAGTTGTGTGCAAAGATGGGGAAGGAAACTTCGTGAAGGCAATATCTAGCTATTTTGAAGGGTGTTGTAGTTTAGATGTGGTTGAAGCTATGGCGCTGCGGGAAGCATTAACTTGAGTATTGCCTTTTTATCATAGTTGAGGGATTTTTTACTCAAATGCTTAAAAACTAGTTTTTGCTACTAATAATTTCAACGATGACTAGACTGAGTTTAGTAGAGTAATATTTGAATGTAAAGAATTATTAAACGCTAGATCTGAATCAAGGTCCGTTGGGTTCGTTGACAAGCCAATGTGGAGGCTCCTAATTTAGCAAGGGTCTCACATTTATATGCTAGCCGTTGTAGCTGGGCTTTCGCCGGCATTATGATTTGATGCTATTGAAATTGGATTTGTTTCAAAAAAAAAAAAACTCTATCACAACTAGAAGATTATTCATAATAACTTTTTGAATCCAAGTCAAACAAGAATTATTAATTAACTGTCATTATCCAATTAATATCTTATAGGTCTAATTAATAAAGAATGTCAAAACTAATTACTTAGATATATAATATATATTTTAAAAGTATTTATAACTACATTTTTATTTATTTCTTAAAGCTCTTTTTGATGTATTGTTAGGAGTCTCGTATTTGATTATTTATTTATTTGTATTTTTAAAATTATTTTCTTTAAATTCTTACAGATTGCGTCAATTTATAGTTTAATTATCGGATTGTTCTTAGACTAGGCTCTTTCTAGGACTATGCTATGGTCAATAATAATGTAATCAATTGCTTTAACCAGCAACATAACATAACAATAAAGGATGATTTGGTGGCCAAATTGGTATCAAATTTGAATCAATTCGATCAAAACGTTAAACGACAATATTTTTGTTCATAACTCGACAGAACTTTGGGTTACCCAATGTACGAGCTACGCCCAACTCCTAAGTCGAATAGTTCGAGTTTGATCGCTCTTAACTTTGGTGTAATCCGTTACTAACCCTATCCAAAGAGAAAAACATGATGAAAGAAAACAAAAGTATCATAAATATATCAGACTTATTAAACCACAATTCATTGTCATATTTCATAAACAAAGCTCAGCACTTGCTCAAGCAAGAAATCACGTCGTCTATGTCTTTGTACTATGGGCACAGTCTTTGTAGCATGAACTCGGACTATCTAGAGGTGCGGGTTTACAAATCTTGAAGCACTGTATGATACACCTGGGGTCTACGAAAGTGTCACATGACTTCAGGCACGTCTCCAAGCATCCTGCTCGTCCGTCCCGGTTTGGCTCATGATTATTAGCGATGCTGGTTCTGGTGTTGCACACAAGAACGGTTAATAGCGTCACCAACATAATGGTTTTTGATCCAAGTCTTCTGTGCTCCATATCGTTGATTGATTGATTGCTAGCAAGTTTGTAAGTGCTCCTTGAGTAGGATGATAGAGCCTTTTTATAGCTCTCATTCATTTGCAAACGTAAAGTTACACGTTGAGTTGCTTTCCTTTTCGGTTTAGTAATAAATACTCTAAATCATTGCTCTTTCACAAAACATTTAATGAGTTAAATGTTAATCTTAATTATGTGGGAAATTACTATCTGTTTAGTAATAAATACTCTAAATCATTACTCTTTCACAACACATTTAATGAGTTAGATGTTAACCTTAACTGATGTTTTATTTCAAAAGTTGGAATCTTCTGCCAAACTGATTTCGCTTCTGCTGGAGAGCTCTTCATTTTACTCCTTGTTTTTGTAAGTTCATAGTGTGAGATGAATGTTGAATACATAATTCAAAGACGAGTAGAAGGTCATATAAAAGGTTAGTAGCTGTATGCTAATGTCGAGTAAAGAAGCTGAGTTCAACTAACATCCTGTCATCATTCAACAATGTTTGAAGATTCACTATATCCATCAAATGTTCTGAAACTTTTATGAAGAAAGTGCAGAGGCATAATCTGATAATAAGTATGCAGGAATTTTAAGGAAATATATCAGTTAGAGCACATGAGGCACAATTCTTGTTGCACTAACTGCTGAAAAATACAGGAAACCTTAAAAAAATGCATTAAATCAGGTTCAAAAGAGCTGGCCAAAGACACAAATCATATCACAACATTAACTAAACTTGGCAAAGGAGCAAAATTTGTCGACCAAAAGTTTGAAATTATCAGTTCAGTAATAAAAACAAGTTGATTATGGTAAGAAGTCATGGTCTACGTTGGCCTTACCATATGCCTGAGCTCATCACTACAAGGTCAGCTTGAATCAGTCCGGCAACACAAATGCAGAAGCTGTTTATCAATAAAGAGAGAGATACTTTATTAGTTTGATCCATCAGGGAATGGTTTTAGTGCGTCTTTCTTTCCATTAACATAGAATTCCATGACAGCTTTCATTCGTGGGAGCTTATCAGGATGGTAATTTACATGAACAATCACTGGCCTGAGCTTGCTTAGGTTATCATCTTTCCTCACAGTCTTGAAGAGGACTTTACTGTTCATGAATAGATACATATCCATAGTTCTCTTGGCAGCATGAAGCCCATCATACCCTGAATGTGAAGGGAAAAAGAGTTCCTCATTGAAAACTGCCTGATCCCAACCACCCCCATGAGAAAGCCGAGCTGCCACACGATCCAAAAGCTCAATGGAAGGAATTGTTGGCCTGATGTAGAAAAAACCTGAGTTGTAAACCCATATACGCATTGTATGCGCATATCGAGCCCAACCCATAGCAGGTTCATCAAAGACATCATTGTATCCGTAAGCTGTCATATTATTGTGACCATCACTCATCGACTCTACATCTGAATCCCTGTAAAGATGACTAAAAGGGTTCTGCAGATACACTATGTCAACATCTGAAAGGAGAACACTATATCCAAGCACCAAAAACTCTCTCAAAATACGGAACTTCAATGAAGAAACAGCATGGTTTCCTCCAGTCTTTCCAATTGAATCAATCCCCTCATCCGGGTCTCTTGTGTACACAGGAACATTGTTTGATTCACAAAACTGGGCAGTCTCATCGTCTAAAGCCACAACTAGATAATTAGGTATACCCACTCTCTTGATGCTACTAAACCACACTTCTAACATTTCTTTCACATTTGAATTTGCTAAAGCAACTATAATTTCTCTCTCAACAGCAATCTTTTCTAATATCTTTGCCAATCTTGGGTTCACAGATTCATCTGGTACAACAGTGGGGTTTGTTCTTAAACCTTTCACAGTACCAAAAGGTCCAGCTTTATGTGGCTCACCTAATGCCAACACTTGTTTCTGTGCCTGATCTTTACTCTGTTCAGCTAATCTGAGCTTCTCATTCAGTTCTTTAACCTGCTTTCTCAACTCTGCATTTCTCGCCGATTCGGACTCAAACTCTGCTTTCAACAAGTGCAGCTTCTCAGATGATTCACAGGGGCTTGATGACACCTAACACGAACAATAACAACCATAACTAGAAATCAGAAAACAGACCAAGATTCTTACCCTAAAGAAACACAGGGACAACTCCATCCTAGCTAATCATCTATGGAACCTCAGTTAACAACTCACAAACTAACTAAAGGGATCAATCATACAAACTACTTTTACATGAGAGCTCTAATCACCGTATTCGTTCTAATTTGTAAAACCTAGATCAATGATGCTTTAAAACAACTGGGGTCGTCGTTGTGAGACAAAGAGAAGACAAAGCGGATTCATAAGTCATCCAAAAACTTCCTCATAGATCAAGTCTCTTGTTAAAGCTACAATCTTCCCAACACAGAACAGTAAGTCATACATTGTATCCAATACGGACAAAAGCTTTGATACACAAAAGCACAATGGTCAACGGTCATAACCAAAAAGACTACAACTTTCAGAAGATTGGAGAAAAGGGTGTACCTGAGAATCAGATTTGGAGAGGTGGCGGCCGTTGAACTGATGATTGGAAGCGAAAAATCCGTGAGGAAATAAGAGAGCGAAGACGCATCCCAACAGTATTCCGACGGCTATAGCGGCGGCGATTCTCGATTTCCGGACAGAGTTGGCATTGCCGGGTCGCATCAGCGGAACATCTCTGCGTCCAATCATTGTTGACTTGTGTTTGAATCAAAGGAAGTTAACTGGAGTAGAAGTTCTTTAGAAGGGGTAGCGAGATGGTGAAATATATTTGATAAACATTGTGACAGAACTTGTTTAGTGGTTGACTATAAACATAACATTAAATATTCATTTCCCTGAATGGTGGTGTGTTTTTTATTTGGTCTTGAGAGAGACAGAGTTGTCTGGTCCAGACGTTAGTTAAATTTACCATAATCAATAAACTTGGCAACAGGAAGATGAAGAAAGCTGGATTGGGAATCCATGAAAGAAACTAATCATTTAATATTAAGTACTCAACCGTCATCAAAGGTGTCGTGGTGTAGTTGGTTATCACGTCAGTCTAACACACTGAAGGTCTCCGGTTCGAGTCCGGGCGACGCCATATAAAATCATGATCTTTACGTAATTCTTCAACAAAGATTATGTTTTCCTTATATTTATAATGGTAGAGCTGAGTCAAGTTCTCCTCCGAAGCTCAACATGTCAACATTTTTAAACATCGAAATGTTATCACACTTCACTATTTTTCAAGCAAAAATTGTGTTATTCTGAGTGGAAATTACTCATCCTATTAAACTAAAATGTTGGCAAAAACAACTGAGAGTTTCGCTCATTTGGATTTTATAAGAATATGGATTTTCAATTCTGACTGTAAAATTCAAGTTTTCAATATATTGAACACAACGGCCTAACACATGGATACAGGGGCTAGAAACAAAGTTGATTCTCAAATGAACTTCCAACTTAAATTCCGTTTGATCAACATGGAATAGCTTCTAACTCAATCAAGGACCTGAGTTAGAGAACAGGACTTTGGCTGCAGAATACACCAGACTAGCATCACCTGCAAAAATCATATCAATAATAACATCAGCCTTGCCTGAAAAGATAAAAACCTGATTGTTCTTTCTAAAACCAGAAAGACTTCACATTTTGTTCAAATCCTCTCTTATCTTCTTTACCCTTATCTGGTTTATGAAGCAAAAGGATACCCTAATCCTAAATTTGTATATTATAACAATAGAGAAGCTCATTTTTTAATGTTTTCAATGATGATGATCAGAGTTGGAATGATTGTATCCACAAGAAGTAATCAGTTTAGATGATGCAGAGTATTAACACTTCGTTATGGATCCATATGATGCAGAAAACTAGTACCGCTTTTAAATGCTATTGAGAAACAATTCATTCATTCAACCTTACTTCTGGCGAAATTACCAGATTCTATAAACAAAGTCTAACGATACCTGCAATTTTGGCCAAATCAAATGCTGCAGGCACATTTGTCTCTGCCTCAACAGTTGATTTGGCTACAGCAATGCCAACTGCCACACTTTGCATGACATCTAAGCCTGAACAAAGAGAAGCAACAATCCCACCAACTAAGCAGTCGCCAGCTCCTGTAAGCCTCACAATAGATGCAGGAAGTGTGGGAAAATGTACAGCAAAAACATCAGAAGTTAAGTCGGTTGTCGGCCTGATTTCAAAAGTTCTCATTGCAGGACAGCTTGGTGCTACAAGATGGTACAATTTTTTAGTGGGTGTACGTGTTCTTGTTTTCTCCAAACTCAGTTTCATGAACTTTGATTCTTTCGAGCACAAGAACACTCCATTTTCACCAAGTGTTAGGAAAACCATCTTGATACCTTTCTCTAGCAAAACCAAGATTGCTGGCTTTAACATTTTGAATAAATACTCAGCTGAAAACTTCTTTCTGTCATCCTTTTCAATTGAAGAAAAGATATCTCTGGAAGACAAAGCATTTGCCATGGCAACAAGCTCATCTTCATTAGGTGACACAAAAGTTACCTGAAAAATATCTGCATCCTTTATGGGCACAATAATAGAGGTTTCCACGTACTATTAGTTCAAGAGTATCCTGTGACTATTCTTTCCGTGGTAAAGCAACATAGTTGCTGAAATGAGATGGTGAAATATGATTCAATATTTTGACCTAAAAAGATATTGTTAAATATCAAGTCTACCAAAAACATAGAGTAAATCATCATACAATATTCAATGCATTATCAATGACATCTTCACATATACTACGGAGTATGATTTTTTCAAAAAATTCCATTCCTCTCTATATCTCTAAGATGTTTGGACTTTCAAAAATCTATGCAAAAGAGAAGCTAACTCCACAGCCAAAAAATACACTATGTTAATAATCTAAAAGAAACTCAAAGAATTCTCTTCTTATTTTTAATTATTCTTATAAAAATCAAGTACTAGTTTACAATAATTTTGTTTTTCTTTTATGTATATACATTCTGGTGATTCATAAATTGAAAGTTTATATTTTTTTAATAAGCATTTTCCCTGATCATGGACTCGGCCATAAAAATAAAAAGTTATCTATTGAAAAAAAGAAAATAATAAGAAAATAAGAAAAAGGTAGTTTATTTATTTATCTATTTTTTTTTATTTTCGTTTTATCTATTTTAGCTCAATGAACTTGGAAGAAATGTGATAGAACCAGGACAACTCAGCAATGAATTTACATATATAGTAAATATATATATATATATATATATATATATACGTTTATGTTGTTGGTTGCGGGAATGGGGCTGACAACCTTATGATTGGTTGTCAGCTAA